>JAAOOA010002721.1:0-38895 GCA_012861695.1 Trematomus loennbergii | reverse complement strand
CAAGCTTCCTCCCTGCACATCCCTGCTCCCTCCCTTTGGATGTTGCCCCCCTGGAGGTTTCTGCACCGCGACTGGAACGTCCTGAAGAAGCTCCACCCTCAGCCCCTCCATCGACATCAGGCCTCGGCTTCTCCACCAAGAGGACCAGGGAAGAGGCATGCAGGGAAGAGGACTACACTTACACTCTGAATTCCCCCCCTCAGGCTCTGAGAACTTCATCATGGCTCCTCCTGCAGGCGATGAAGGTAATCTCCCTGTCTACAACGCTCCTGATGAGGAAGAGGTAGGTGAGGTCAGGAACGCTGTCGAGGATGAAGGTGAGTTTGCTGTCGGTTTTATAGGTGGAGGTCATGGACTGAGGGAAGAGGAGGAGGAGGAAGAGGATTTGGAAGAGGAGGAGGATGAAGAAGACGAAGAGGAGGAAGAGGAGGAAGAAGAAGAGGAAGAGGAGGAAGAAGAAGAGGAGGAAGAGGACACTGAAGATTATTGTGATGACAGTGATGACGGTGATGACGGTGATGACGGTGATGACGGTGATGCCGATATCGGAGGTCTCCCCCCTCTCACTCAGCAATTCCCGCCGGTAAAAGTTTGGGAGGTATTGCGTGGGACCTTCACTCCAAGCTTCCTCCCTGCATATCCCTGCTCCCTCCCTTGGGATGTTGCCCCCCTGGAGGTTTCTGCACCACGACTGGAACGTCCTGAAGAAGGTCCACCCTCAGCCCCTCCAAGGTCAGGAGTGTTGGCTCCAAGAACACCAGGCTTCATCTTCTCCACGAAGAGGATCAGGGAAGAGGACTCCAGGGACTCGGCACCCTCCACCTTAGGCCTCTGCTGCCCCATGGTGCCCCTTCTTGTCGCGCAGCGCCCACCCGTGAGTTTTTGGCAGGCATTTCGCCCTTTGGGTGTTGCCCCTCCGGAGGATTCTGCACCGCGTCTGGAACGTCCTGAAGAAGCTCCACCCTCAGCCCCTCCGAGGTCAGGCGTGTTCGCAACAACACCAGGCTTCGTCTTCTCCACGAAGAGGATCAGGGAAGAGGACTCCATCGACTCGGCACTCTCTACATCGGGCCCCGGCTTCTCTACCAAGAGGTTCAGGGAAGATGACTCCAGGGACTCGGCACCCTCCACCTTAGGCCTCTGCTGCCCCATGGTGCCCCTTTCTGTCCAGCAGCGCCCACCCGTGACCTTTTGGCAGACATTTTGCCCTGTTGCCCCTCCGGAGGATTCTGCGCCGCAAGTGGAACGTCCTGAAGAAGCTCCATCCTCAGCCCCTCCATCGACATCAGGCCTCGGCTTCTCCACCAAGAGGACCTGGGAAGAGGCATGCAGGGAAGAGGACTTTAGGGACTCGCCAACCCCCACCTCAGGCCTCGGCCTCTCCACCAAAAGGACCAGGGAAGAGGACTTTAGGGACTTGACACCCTCCAGCTCAGGCCCCTGCCCCCCCCTGGACAAGAGATACCGTCCAGAGGACCACAGGCTCCCTGAAGACAGCGACTCGGACTGAGACGGACATCTGCTGCAGGATTTGAAAACCTTTGCGTCTGGCAGGACTGATGAAGCCCCAGGCAGCTTCAAACACATCTTTCTGGGTTGGCAATAGGTCAGATCTTGCACCAGGGCTTAATTTTATTAATATGTCATTTTTCATTTCGATCTTTTTTTCTTTTGGATAATAATTGATGATGGTCGATGCTCATACCAGGTTTTGTGATAGGTCAAAAATTGCATTGGGGCTTTTTATTTATATATAACTGTCTTTTTAATATTATTTGATAATGGTCAATGCTGATAGCAGAGGTAAGAGGAAGAGGATGAAGAGGACGTTGTAGACGATGGTGTATCTCTCCCCTCTCGTCCAGCAGCTCCCACCTGCAAGTATTTGCTACAGGATTTGAAATCCTTTGCCTCTATCAGGACTGATGAAGCCCCAGGCATCTTCAAACACGTCTTGCTGGGTCGATAGGTCAAATGTTGCACCAGGGCTTTTATTAATATATTACTTAATTTTTTATATCGTTTTTACTTTTGGATCAAATGTGATGATGGTCGATGCTGATACCAGAGGTAAGTTAACATGGTATGGTTGTGTATTCTTTCTTTTTAAAGTATAGATGGCTTTGCAAGACAGGTAAGTAAATCGTTTAAGACAGTGAGTGGTTAAACTAATTCAAGCACATTTACTCAAGTACTGCTCAGTTTTTTCTAGGTGCAACATATAGTGCTAAAGCAGTGACTATCACGAAAAGTCTCCAAGTCTCTTTCAGGTTTTCTAACAGGTCTCCAGCATTACCCACGCTGCATCAACCTTCCTACAAAAAGCAACTCCGTGGAAGATTGAAACTCAAGGATGTTCGGACGAAGAAGATGAGCAGACCACACCAAAAGAAAGGATGACAACTGATTAAGAGCGGGGTCGTCTTTTGGGGCGTAGTAAGTGATCCCCTCACAAGGATTGTATTTATTATTGGAGTTTTATCATATTTGTCCATCATTGGAAGTTACATTTAACAGCTTGCAACAGTTCAGAGGTTGTATATTTGAGTATTTATTGTTTGTGTTTCTGTCTCACAGGGCAGGACTCCTCTTGCTGAGAGTGGATCACCAACCGATGATCCCAGAAAGACCCATCACCACAGCAGAGCGCTCTCAGCTTAGTCCCAGACCCTGTGAGTACAGTAAGAACCTCCATGCCCTTCACCCCAGCCCCCGACAACCCCCGCTCCACCCACCAGCCGAGAGGACGAGGAGCTCCCCAGCCCGACCAGCACAGAGGACGTTGTTACATCTTCTTCTTCTTCTGTGCTGGTGGGATCGGGAAGCTCCTCACACACACAGGAAGCTTTCACCACCTCCACATCTGTGCTCAGGAAACAAGAAGGAAATATGACTTTGAATGACATCTTGAATAAATAAATAAACATTTATCAAACATGATTTTGTTTGAATACTCAATTCTGATTGGTAAATTTGGACATTTCAGAGGTTAATACTCGCTAACACAACTCTGCTAAGGATCTAGTGACCCTTAGCAGAGGTGTGCTAAGAATGATAAAGGGACTACGTGCAGTCCTATCAATACGCAGAAAGAAGTCCGGCCGGAATAACGTCAGCTGTGGACAACAAACATTAGATTGCCTCGTCAGAAAACACAGTGGAATACTTTTTTAATATTCATTTTTATATTGTGGAGAGCACCAAACGTTGGATTCTTGAAGGCTAAACTCTCCCGTAAAGAAAAGAGAACAAGAGAAGGAAAGAGGCGTCGGGATCCATGATTATTCTGCCAGAACTAGAGTATGATGTACTCAGGTAGGAGTACCGAAGTGTAGGAATACTCTGTTACAAGTAAAATCCCTGCATAATGTTACTCAATCACAAAAATAAACGTATTAGCATCAAAATATACATAAAGTACCAAAAGTAAAAGTACTCATTATGCAGATTTCAGAATAATATAGTATACGTTTTGATTGTAATGTTTATCAAAGCTTGTAATGTGTAGCTAGTTTTAATTACTTTGTAGGCTGAAGCTTGTGATTTTACTCCAGGTTTAATTTTGTTTGTGTGTTGACTGTATCATCATTAATCCAATTCTGAAAATGTACTAAAGGTACTAAATAAATGTAGTGGAGTGCATGATTTGACTCTGAAAGATAGATAGATAGATAGTTACTTTATTGATCCCAATTTGGGAAATGTTTGCGTTGCAGCAGCATAAAAACCACAAGGCAATGTACATAAGAAAAATGAAGACACAGAAATAAACAGTCCAAAATATTTCAGAAATAGAAATAAAATAGCATTAAAAAGTTATAAGTTAAAAAATAAAAATATATATACATGTGGAAATACAAATTTCCAGTAACAAATATAAAGCAGGATATTATTTTTGCAAGAATGGATTATTCAATATTAAATTGAATATGAATGTAAAATGTACAGTGGGAGTTTAAGTCCAGTTATTAAGAGAAGCTATGGAGCAGAGAGTTCTCTGCCAGCCAGAGGTGATTTGTTATAGAGAGTTATTGCAGTGGGCAGGAATGTTTTCCTGTATCTATCCTTGTGACAGCGGAGCTGCAGCAGTCTGTTGGAGAAGGAGCTCCGCTGGCCATAATTACACATTCAAATGAGAAGACACTTGATTTTTGGAGATACACTGATGTTGTTAATCATCAGTGAATTGTGTAGGAACACCCTGTGGCCGCAGGGTAGAGCTGTTTCTCAGGTATTCACTCATACAGGGAGAATCTCATTAATTGAATGTTTGTCTGTCTGCTGTCAGTCAGCAGATGCAGTTCGGTGCTGTGAGACTCATTTTGCTTTGTTCTGGATTTATTTTCTCAGCAACCCTTGGATATAACATCACATCTCCAGGCCCAGAACACATTACCTCCAGCAGTTTAAGCTTCCAGTTTCAGGTACAGTTGTTAAACTTACTAAAACTCTTCTGATTTTTCTGCTTTTAATTTTTTATAAATGCCTATTTTTCCTTCTCTGCTGATGCTCCATCCTGTTTGTTCAAACACACTTTGCTTCTACCACATCCTCCCTTAAACAGTGACTTATCAATACGAGAACATGTAGCGTTAATAAAAATGCAAAAACAAAATACCTTTATTTTATATGAAACTTGTGCACTTTTCCGCTATGTTATGTTAATGTTAGTTCACTTTAAAATGTTTCTGATTTAATGCACAGTCTGCATATATTAATGCCAACTTTTTGATCTTTGCTTTATTCCAGGAAAACTTGGAAGACCTTATCAATCTTCCCTGGTTTGTGTGTGTGTCTTGAAGTGAATGAAAAGTGGGCTTGCTGTCAGTGAGCTTGATAACCTGAAGGCGTGTGTGTGTTTGTGTGTGTGTGTGTGTGTGTGTGTGTGTGTGTGTCTGTGTTGTGTTCATTGATCAACTGCAGCAGCATGTTACCACCTGTGAAGAAGGACCGGGTCATTTCTCACCTTCCACATGTTAGCACCACACACACACACACACACACACACACACACACACACCACACACACACACACACACACACACACATACACACACACACACACACACACACACACACAACACACACACACACACACACACACACACACCACCACACACAAAAGAAAATGCTGCTGTCCTCAGAAAATCTTATTACCTTTGGTTATATTTAAGTTATATTTAAGAAATAAACAAGGACTGTTTTCATGGCTCTTTTTAGGCTTTTCATGGTAATTAAGGTTTTCTCTGGATGGCAACAATGTAGAGAAAGGCAGAGACGATTTCACTTTGTGATATTCTGGCTGCTTCTTTTTAAAATCCACTTTTTCTTTCACTGTCCAATGTGCTCACTTCCATAAGTCGCTTTTCTTCACAGTGTTTCAGTACAAATGCAGCGCCGCACACCAAAGATGTCTTCCACCCTCAGGTGAAGGCTGCCTGCCAGGTTCAGAGGACGGACTCAGTGAGGTGAGATCAGAGGGGGGATAAGAAAACACAAGTTCCCCCATCCTGCAACTACACACTGTTTAAAGTAAATTAGTTAGTAAGGGCAGGGCACTTTGTGTCTGCTGACATCGACCCTCACTTCTAACTCTGTTGATCTGGAGTGTCTCTGTAATAGATAAGGCCGGTGCTATTTCTTAAAGGTGGGGTAGGTAATTCTCTTCAGAAACACTTTTGTTATATTCCATGGAATGCTCTTACAGTTTTTCTCGATTGCTAACACACATTTCTTTTTTAATTGCTCAGTTTCTCAGAACACTAAACACAATTCACAAAACCCCACACCCAAAGTGCAAAACACCTCATTTCTCCTGCTAAGTGAAGAACTGCACTCAAAACTACATAAACACTTACGCAAATGCAAACTTTTGCACCAAATATACACACTTCATTCATAATACTAGATGGTTTGACCACCCAACTACACACTGCTGAGCATAATCTAAAGCACTTTCATCCTGTATGGGCTATGCTCTGTACATAGAGGTTTCTGCAGAGAAAGATTGCTTTATTTACAGAAATACAGTAAATGAAGAAATACAAATGAGTTGTTGAAAAAAATCATATTTTATTCAAAAATAACATTGTGCAACATCTCAGCACATAGTTACTATGCTTCGGATCTCGCTAAGTGTGATGGATTGTTTGCCACAACCCAGTTTGTAACTGCTGCTTCCTGTGCCTCATTGAAATCCTTAGCTTTCCACCTGCACCTCTTTGTTTCTCAGTCCTTCAGATAACACAACAAAGATATACTTATAGTGGTTGGTCAGTGTCTGCGTTGCATAAAAGTAAGTTTACCACAGTACATTGTGCAGGATTTCTGTACAGTTATAGTATGCAACATGCCAACAATTCAATTACAGTAATGAAGTAAATACGTTTCACACAACAGATATAAGCATGATATATCATGAATTATGCAGAGCTAAAAACTGGTAACCTGTTTTCAAGTCTAAGTGTCCGGATTACAGAGGCAACAGTACATCGGCTTAGATTAGGCTGAACCCTCTGTCCAGCCTCTCTCATCGTCAAACCATGGTTGATAACATTTTATTTCATTAGAGAGTATTCTTCTTTGTCCACGTCCTCTCCCTCCAGCTCTACCTCTCATTCTTCCTCCTCTCACTCTCACCCCACCTCTTCCTCCTCCTCTCACTCTCAGCCCAGCTCTTCCTCTTCCTCTTCCTCTTGCTTCCATGTTGGCTTGTGGTGAAAACGAATAGCACCATTACATCATAGTGTTCTCAACAAATGTATCTAACAGCCCACAGCGCCCTCTGCTGGTCAAAGGATGCTGTTGCTCTGAGGAGCGTTGCTGCAGCCAGTCCAGCTCAGGTCCTTGGCCCACTGGCCTCTTTGGTGACGCGCACCTTCCCCGGGTCAAACCTCCAGAAGCGCTGCTCTCTGAACAGGTAGAGGCGTCCGTCGGGTCGGGTCAGCGCCCGTTGGTCCCCTGGGGGACCCCGTCCAGTCTGTCAGCCTGCGGGGGTAGTAAGGCTCCTGGTGCAGAGTTTTGAGGTTGAGCACTGAGTACCGGGAGCCCTTAAAGAGGACCATGTGACCCAGAGGGGCGTAGTAGAAGGCACAGTCAGGGTGGCGAGGCAGCCCAAATCACTGCTCCTCCTGGGAAGCCTGGGTCCAGAACACTGCCGGAGTAGAGCCACATCCGCTTCCCTGCACAACACGAGAGAAGGAGGGAAAGCATGAAGTTACATATCCTATACGTCAACTATAAGGCACTCTAAACGTAAAGGTTTTTTATGATAGAAAACATTTGGTCGTCTTTTTATATTTGAACATAGTAGCTCCACATATTTCAGTACTTCACATACCATCATATCATTCACAAGACAAACTCAGTTGAAATGCAATAAGCTCTGTCTTTTAAACTAAGTATAACCATTGTAAAAAAGTAGCCAAGATTTCTATTTTGCATTCTTCTTCAGAGACACTAAGACTAGCCAAGTGTTTTAGGGTTCAATGTTTTGTGGAATGCTTCTTGTAAGAGCAAAGTGTTTGAAAGTGCCTCTTTTAGGTCACAGATAAAAGAAGAAAATGTTTGAAGATGATAAAGATAGGTATATAACCGATGAAACATGATGATCAGAATAATCACTTACATGTGATGTATAGGATGCTACACAGGTCACTAAAGATAAAGTGTCGGGAGAAATAAGCAAGATACAGGATCTGTTTAACAGTAAATAGAAGTTCACATTTTAATGTAAATAAAATAGAAGTTGTACATGTAAATTAACATTATCAATATAAAATAAAGTGTCAGTTGTATCAAGACTATATAATAACAGTAATAACAATAATATAAAATGAACTGGTGAGCATCTTGTCCTCCGTTTCCTGGGCCTTGGTGAACAGCACCATCTGATCCCCGTGCATCGACTCTTTCACCACGGCACGCCGGTCCTCCAACGCCTGGACGGTGTCAAAGAAATTCGCATCCCGTGTCCGCTTTCCTAAGAGGGGAAAATAAGCAAGATACAAGATCTGTTTAGTCGCCATGTAGTTTTACAACATTATAGTGTGTGTATGTGTGTGTGTGTGTGTGTGTGTGTGTGTGGTGTGTGTGTGTGTGTGTGTGTGTGTGTGTGTGTGTGTGTTGTGTGGGTGTGTGTGGTGTGTGTGTGTGTGTGTGTGTGTGTGTGTGTGTGTGTGTGTGTGTGTGTGTGTGTGTGTGTGTGTGTGTGTGTGGCTGCCGCTCAAAGTGCCCTTCTTTATTGTTTTGTATTTTTGAAGAGTGCTTCATGTATGCTTGAACTTTGTTTAATGTTGTTGAGGCAAGTTTTCTTACCGGAAGTCATGTGACCTCTAGCCCGGATGTTTACAATGTTTGTGAGAGAGTAAAAAGGCGCGAACATTTGTAAATGCCGGTCTAGGCGAATACGTTTTTACGCTGTTTCATAATTGTACCAAGAAGGAAATAAACATGATTGTGAACATCAGTTCGATGCGTAACGTTCTTTCAAGACAAAGTCACAGTGTGTGTACCTTTGCGTTTGGTTGCTGGTAAGGGGGACGACCAAGCACTGTGATCTAGAATGCAAAGCTCGCTTGTTTGCAATCCTGAGAGTTGTCCATCCTCGCCTGAAACAGACGATTAGTGCCATGAGTTAGTGAAGCAAATTACAGAAACACTGCACAGTTATTCACAAGTCAAAACGTTTTCATAGCGGCCGAGAATATCTAGCTAGCTAGATGTAGCTAGCTCGGGGCCGGTGTTAGCCATGTATGCCGTGGGGCTGTGCACGATTCCCAGGTCGAGTGAAAGCTACTGAACTGGCTTCAGTAGCATTCCCTGGGTCGCGTCCTCGGCGTAGATCTCCAGAAGCGCTGACACCTCCTCATCACTCCACCGCTCCGATGATTTCTTGATGCTTGCCATAACTGCTTTCAAAAACAAACTACTCTCCGTCGGTGCGCTGGGTTTTTGTAGCGAGGAAAAACAATGGCGGCTCTACACAACATTTTCACAGTTGTACGGGGCGTGGTTTGCAATTCGCCCAGCCAATCAGCACTGGGGCACTTTTTTCCCACAGGAAAGTACTGTAGCGTTCGACAAAGGGAGTCGGAAACAGGCTTCCAGTGATTGTCTTTAATAACTCCTTTGTTCGCTTACGGTTCTAGAATCCAGCTCAGGTTACAGGTTACAGGTTTGTCATTACTCTCTACTCCACTCCCTAACTCACACTCACAGCAGGGTCAACGTCACGACACCCCAGCCCTCCCCCCTCTGCTCCCCCAACCACAGGCCCGCACACCGACCAGCATTACTGTGCAGCTCCGTGATTGGCAGAGAGACGGGGGACGCTTGAGTGACACACCCAGCACCCTATGCAGGGTCGCTACACTACCCCCCTACTACAAAGTTCCTCGCCCACGAGGGACACATAAAAAAACTAGAACAAAAACCTGCAACTAAACACTAACCCACAGCAGCGAGAACATGTAACACATTTTTCTTTAGTTGAACTAGGAAGGTCTGGGTGGACTACCATCCCTTCCAGTGAGACCAGGGCGCATTCTTGCCCTCTACAGGAACCGAGGGGTCTCACTATAAACTTTAACTACCACACAAAGTCTCTGAGCCGACTCGGGGGTCGTGTCTGCCTTCTCGGCAGGGGGGCTGGGGTCAGGGGGACAGGGGGTGCCGGTTCTGGTCCAGGCGGGGGAAAGGGGAAGAAAGTGGGGGGGAACTCAGTCACTGACGGGGGGCTGCTGCTCTGCTCGCCGGGGGACCTGGGTGGGGGTGTCGAGGGGGAGGCCGTGGGCCCCGGTGTCCCTTGGGCATGTGGAGAAGCGACTCCTCTGTAAGGGGCCAACCTGTCTCTGTGGAGCACAACTTTTCTCCCCTTGGGAGGCAGCTGCACTCTGTAGACGACTTCCCCCACCCTCTCCAGTACTCTGCAGGGACCAACCCACTGGCTGTCCAGTTTTGGGCACCGGCCTTTTTTTCGTTGTGGGCTGTAGACCCAGACCAGCACCCCGGCCTGGAAGTGCTGCCCTCTTGTCCTGGTGTCATAGTTCCGCTTCTGTCTCACCCCAGCACTTTTCTGCTGATCGCGGGCAAAAGCGTGAGCGGAATCCAGGCGGTCTTGAAGTCTCCTGGCGTACTCAGGCCCTGGAGGAGTGTCCAGGGAATCTGGCGGTTGACCAAACGCCAAAACAGCAGGGGTGCGAAGCTCTCTCCCTAACATGAGGAGGGCAGGAGAACAGGCTGAGGACTCCTGGACTGCAGAGCGACATGCCATGAGCACAAGGGGCAGATGTTCGTCCCAGTCACGCTGGTGCTGAGACGTGAGGATGGCCAGCTGCTGGCCCATGGTGCGATGGAATCTCTCGACTAGTCCGTCGCTCTGAGGCCGCAAGGGGGAGGTGCGTGTTTTTCGCATGCCCAGTTGTGTGCACATGGAGGCGAACACCCGGGACTCGAAGTTCCTCCCCTGGTCACTGTGCAGGGACTCCGGCACTCCAAACCGGCTGAACATGCCGGCCACCAAAGCATCTGCGACTGTCACTGCTTCCTGATCAGGGAGGGCATACGCCTCTGGCCATTTTGTGAAATAGTCTATGGCAGTGAGGACGTAGCGGTTACCCCTGCTTGACAGAGGTAGAGGCCCCACCACATCAACCGCTACTCTCTCCATTGGGGCCCCCACGGGAAACTGTTGCAGTGGAGCATGGGAACGACCAGGGGGACCCTTACGAGCCATACAAGGGTCACAGCGGCGACAAAAGTCTTCGACATCCCTCCGGCACTGCCCCCAGTAGCAGCCCTGGCGAAGGCGGCGGAGAGTCTTAGTGACGCCAAAGTGCCCGGAGCCTGCCGTTCCATGCATGGCCTTGAGTACCGCCTCTTGCAGACCCTTCGGGACCACCACCTGCCATCTCCTCTCTCCCGTAGCTGGCTCCTTCCACGCACGCTGCAGTACGCCCTGACACAGGCGCAGAGCCTCAAACTGAGACCACAGCCCCTTGGTTGATTTGGAGAACACTGCCACTTCCTCCCACGGTGGCCGCTGCTGCGCCTCGACCCACTGCAGTACAGGCTGTAGGTCTGTGTCCAGCTCTTGCTGTTGCTTCCACTCTGCCACGTCCACTGTCTGGAGCTCCCGGCAGACGACCTCTTCAACTTGACGAGCTGCAGCACAGACGGTGTCCTCCTCCAGCAGCTCCTTTTCACGGGTCTCTCTCTTCTCACAGTAGTGGCATCCGCCGGCACACGGGCGGCGGGAGAGAGCGTCTGCGTTTGTGTGACGCACCCCAGCCCGGTGCTCCACCCTGAAGTCGAAAGCTTGGAGCTCTTCTAACCACCTGGCGACCTGCCCTTCTGGCTCCTTGAATGTCATGAGCCACTGTAATGCAGAGTGATCAGTCCTCACCGTGAACGCCTGGCCACACAGGTAGTATTTAAAGTGCCTGATGGACAGCACCACTGCCAAGAGTTCCCTGCGAGTGACGCAGTACCGTCGCTCTGCTTTGTTGAACGCCCGGCTGAAGTATGCCACCACCCGCTCCCCCTCTGGTGTAGTCTGTGAGAGCACTCCGCCTACGCCCACTCCGCTAGCGTCTGTGTCCAGGGTGAAAGGCAGACTGGGGTTGGCCGGGGCAAGAACCGGGGCTTCACTCAAGGCACGCCGAAGGCTGTCAAACGCTGCTTGACATTGCTCAGACCAGAGGAAATCACTGTCTTTCTGTAGCAGCTGGAACAGGGGTGCAGCAGTGCAAGCAAAACCCCGTACAAACTTCCTATAGTACGAGGCCAGGCCCAGGAAACTCTTCAGCTCCTTCTGGTTGCGAGGATTTGGCCAGTCCGCGACCGCCTGCACTTTCTCTTGTAGGGTGCCGATGCCTTCGCCCCCCACTTTGTGGCCCAGGAAAGTGACCTCTCTCTGCATGAAATGGCACTTCTCTGGGTGTAGCTTCAGGCCAGCGGCTCTGATCCTTTCCAGCACCACTCTTAGAGATCCCAGGGCCGCCTCAAACGAGCCGCCATGCACCAGGATGTCGTCCAGGTAAACCAAGCACTGCTGACGGGGAATACCAGACAGCACCCTGTCCATCAACCGCACAAAGGTGGCAGGGGCATTACAAAGCCCAAAACTGAGGACCTTGAACTGCCATAGTCCCCGGCCGGTGCAGAAAGCAGTTTTTGGCCTGGCCTCTGGGGCCAGAGGGACTTGGTAATACCCACTGCGGAGGTCCAAGGAGGAGAACCACGACGACCCGGAGACCAGGTCCAGGGACTCATCGATGCGGGGAAGTGGGTATGAATCCTTCTTAGTGACCCCGTTCACCGGCCTGTAGTCTGAGCACAGCCGCCAGCCACCTATCTTCTTTGGGACCATGACTACAGGTGCTGCCCACGGGCTGTCGGAGGGCTCGATGATGTCTGCCTGCAGCATGCTCTGCACTGCCTCGTCACAAGCCTGCTGACGAGCCAGGGGAAGTCGGCGAGGACGACACTTGATGGGGCGCGAGTCCCCTGTGTCAATCTCGTGTTCTACCAGATGAGTTCGGCCCACCTCCCCCTCACTCATGGCGAAACTGCCCTGGAACTCTAGCAGCAGCTGCCACAATTGCTCTTGCTGCTCGGGATTAAGGCCGCCACAGTTCTTCCTCCACACCTCCCATACTGCAGGCTGAGCCTCTTCCACCCCAGTCTGGGGTAACTGGGGAGGGGCTGTGGTCGGGTGGCACAGGCCGGGGTGACAGGTGTGGAGTTGCCCTGAGTGGGCGTCACCGGGGATAAAGGCAAAGAGGGAGGATTATTTTCAGTTTCCAGGGTACTCACGGGGTGTGTCCCAGCAGGTTCAGCAGGGGTGTGGATACGGGTCATAGTGATCACAGGCCCCCCGTGGAAACTCACTGTGCCTGCCTGAAGGTCCAGGTGGCAACCAGACGCCCTCAAAAAGTCCAAGCCCAGAATACACGGATCCTGTACATCTGCTATCCACACCGGATGCTGCACTTCAACTCCCCCCACCGACACAGTCAGCATGCCTTTTCCTTTCATAGGTGCCAGCTCTCCCGTGACTGTGCGTAGACGCACCGCTGTCGGTTCTAATTGAGTCCCACTGGGCAACACATCTGATCTCACCAGGGTCACTGTCGAGCCTGTGTCCACCAGCGCAGTGCAGGGCACCCCTTCCACAGTGACAGGGACATAACAGGAATCCCCACCACCAGCACGGCCCACCGCGACGACAGGCTCCAAGCCTGTGCTGTCATCTTCTTCAGGAAGGAGTAGAGCCTGGCTCCCCCGGCTGTGCTGTCGGGCTCCTTCCTCGGCTGTCTGTGTTGGTGGCAATACGGCTGTGGTTTGGTTGGTGGGTTTTTGGGCCTGGATCCGCATCTTCCCCTTTATG
The DNA here is from genome assembly GCA_012861695.1 of Trematomus loennbergii. Lineage (NCBI taxonomy): Eukaryota > Metazoa > Chordata > Actinopteri > Perciformes > Nototheniidae > Trematomus > Trematomus loennbergii. The sequence goes on along the minus strand of JAAOOA010002721.1, from coordinate 25,505 downwards.
CGGGCCCCCCGTCGTTTCCCTGGACCGGCGTGCCTTGGGGCAGTCTCTGGCCAAATGTCCTGGCTGACCACACTCCCAGCAGACCCTGCTACTTGGCCTGTGTGTTGACTGCAGAGTCACAGCCCTTATCAGTTCAGTCATTTCAGCAACCCATGCAGGCTTCTCCTCCTCTCTGCAGCTCCTCACAGCCGGTAGTAACGGCCCTCCGCTGCTCCTAGCAGCTACACTCCACACATTCTCTCTCTCCACAGCCATCTCCAAAGCCGCCTGCAAGGACTGTGGATGCTGCAGCTGTACCTCGACCCTCAAGTCCGCAGGGAGAGGGCCCTGATGAATTGGTCCCGTGCCAGCTCACTCTGCACTCCGGGTGGCATGTGTGCATACGCCCGCCGCGTCAGGCTTTCCACGTCGTTAGCCAACGCCCGCAGCGTCTCCCCAGACTTCCTACAGCGGTTATTTATTTCATTCCGGAGCAGCTCTGGCGGGAAACACTGTCCAAACCGCCTCTTCAAAGCCCCCGCTAACGCTTCATAGCTGTGTCGGTCCTCAGGGCTAAGTAGTAGCAGGCATGAAAGAGCCTCGTCTGTGAGGCACAGAGCTAACTGTAGCGCTTTAGTCTCTATTGACCACCCCCCGGCATGTGCTAGCAGTTCAAATTGGGCATGGAAAGCCTCCCAGTCTGACCTACCCGAGTATTTGGGTGTTTTCACGGACGTGGCGGCTGCTACTGTTTGCTGGGCGCCGCCATTGTTGTTTACATCCAGAATGTCAATGGCGCGAAACGCCGCTGAGGAAGGAGTCATCCCCGCGTCTCTAGCCATCCTCACCGCCGACTCTCTCAGGCGCTCTCTCGCCTCCCGTGCACTCTTGAACTCCCTATTCATGTCCTTCGACCACCCGCATGCTCCATCCTCCTCTCCGTCACTATTTTCTTGCTTCACTCCCATCCTGCCGAACTCATCCATCTCCGCTAGCTCACCGGCTAACTCCGTGACGCAGTTACGAGCTCCCGTCAGGATAGACGTCCTTCGTTCGAAAAAGTCACTTCTGACACCAATGTAAGCGTTCGACAAAGGGAGTCGGAAACAGGCTTCCAGTGATTGTTTAATAACTCCTTTGTTCGCTACGGTTATAGAATCCAGCTCAGGTTACAGGTTACAGGTTCGTCATTACTCTCTACTCCACTCCCTAACTCACACTCACAGCAGGGTCAACGTCACGACACCCCAGCCCTCCCCCCTCTGCTCCCCCAACCACAGGCCCGCACACCGACCAGCATTACTGTGCAGCTCCGTGATTGGCAGAGAGACGGGGGACGCTTGAGTGACACACCCAGCACCCTATGCAGGGTCGCTACAGTACGATCTCTCAGAGGGCACTAAAATGGGGGTAAAAGTTCCCGAGATTAAGTACTCTTTTTGGTGTGAACGCGACATAAGGGGTACTAACGGAACTAAACGCGAAAAGTACGGTGAAAAGTACTCCGGTGTGAACGCGGCATCTCGTGCGCACAAGAGGCTGAGACCTTAGGCTGAGCCGCCGAATCCCTCGGAACATCATAAAAGCCGTTTTCTGGTAAAAGATTAACTAGCTACTGGATGAAATAATATGACGGTGGCATAGGTGCGAAAATTAAACACTTTTTGAAAAAAATATTATGATAAAATATTTGTATATATTTATAATTCTGCAAATATTACGATAAACTCACAGCTATTTCGTGGCCCGGCAGTAACACCTCGCGGCCCGGTACCGGTCCGCGGACCGGGGTTGGGAAACCCCTGGTGTAAGCAACTAAAACTACATTCTCAAGTAGACTGTACTTAGCCTAAGTACAATTTTGAGATACATCATACGCGTACTTTTACTTAAGTAATATTTAATTGCAGGACTTTTAGTTAAGTAATATTTAATTGCAGGACTTTTAGTTACAACGGAGAAATATTACAATTTTAGTATGTGTGTGTAGGCTATTCTTTATTGTAAAATAACACCTGAGTGGAAAAACGGAATATCCCCTCGTGACGTCGTGAGTTACCAAAAGGTGATCTTAATCTAAATTATTCTTGAAAACACTTGCCTACACGTTACCCATGTAACAACCGCGTGTCCAATTGTAAATAGCCTACACGCAGTAAGTCTACGATAAGGTATATTTATTGATCTCAAATTGGGAGATGTTTTCGTTACAGCAGCATACAAAAACAAGGCATGGCACATAATTAGAAACTAAAGAGTAGAAAATAAACAATTATAAAATTGAAACACTTCAAAATAAAAACAGAACTAAAGAGTAGAAAAATATACAAGTTGACCGTAAAGATAACAATCTGTAAACTATCTGACAGATTAAACACTTTGAAGGACCAATTTTCAGCTAGTCTCTCTGTGTTTAAATTGCATGTCTGTTTCAGATAGCAGAATCCAGAATGTGTTGAAGGCAAAAAGCAGGCATTACTGTATCTGTGAGCCTGTACCATTTACTGACTGACGCTCAGGAAATCCTCCATAATTTATCACCATGGAGGATGCAGGTAAAGGTAAAATACATTATCATTTGTAAAATATCTGATCATACTACAATGAAGGATCACTGCACATCATAACAAAGACGAAAAAGAGTTTTATTTACATCATCTGTTCGATTTCAACTTTAGATGCGTGTAGGCTGCTGCAGAAACGGGTTGGTTAAGGTGAAATATAAAAAAAAAAGGCAATCACACACAAACTGAGATTATTAGAGATTGTATTCGTTTCCAAAATTAACGAAAGCGGCAGAAACACACAAAAGGAGCAATTTATCCTACGAGAGAAAAATAAAACACGGGATGAAGCTGCTGTAGCCCACTATAGGAAAATAAACTACTGCACATGCATAAAAGGAAAAATAAATTCTAGCCTTTAATTAAACAAAACCATATTTAACAAGTATGAGATTTGGAAAGGCCTCTCTTGGTCACGTACGTGCGTCATTGTCATGGAAACCGAACGTTGGGGCTGCAGCTGCTGACCGCTTGAGCTCACTTTGCACTGGACTCTGACCAGAGCACACCTTTTGCAAAACTCACCTGTGGAGAGAAAACTCTTTGAGATTCAACCTGCTGGAAAACAAAACTTCTGAGAAACAAAACTACTATAAAACAAAAGTACTGTATCCCTGATCTGCTGTGGAAAACCGGAGTGGCTGAACAAGACCCCCGGGCCCCAGAGGAGGAGCAGCACCTGCCGCTGGCCAAAGGCCGTGTTGGGAAACTACACTCAAAGTAAAAAAAAAAAAAAAAACGTTAAAAAATACACATTTTTTGCCTTTTAATTGTTCATATATCCCCTAACATCTTACAAAGCTGTTTCTGTGTGGAAATGAGTGCAATATTTGTAGTTTAGAGGTGAAAGTTTATAGAATGTTGGCATTTCTTTTGCTCAAATCAAATTTGGAGAAAGCAGAAACTCACTCACGTTTTTTCCGTGTAAAATTAATATTTGTGGATAAGACCTACTTTTTTTTAGCACTAGATGTGTGTAATGTATTTATAAAGAGTGCAGATTTGAAAACACAGTTATTTTTTATTTAATTGCGAGATATCGTCGAAAAACGACAAAAAATTACAAAAACAAAATGGCGATTGGGTCTAATTTCATAGAATGCTAAAAAATATGTCCAAGTTATGCACCATGGCAACGAAGCACAATTCCTTGCAGGGCACGTTCTTCTGTGCAGCTACCTCCTGAGTGTCGTTCGTTCTGATTGTTGAAGCTTTATTTATTGGAGAAATGGCTACTCCTTCTAATAATCATATCATTACACTTTCCTTTTAACATTCAATATTGAAATGGCTTTTCTTGTTTAGTTTTAGAGGGGGGAGATTTGTGCTAACTCCTACTTAAACTATAGGAAAAATAATTACTTATAAACTAAAGGAAAGTCTGCAAATACTGTGGTCATTTTACATTATATTACTGTAGTCAGTTACTCTGCGCAATGGTCCAATGGATATGAATGCTGCATATATAATTGAATGCACCCTCTTTTTGGAACCAATTATAGTTTGCCCACATAGCCTACACAGTTTTTCTCGGATCTGGGTCTTGCATTCCCCACAGTCAGCATTTATTTGTTTGCACATTTTGTAATGTTGCATTTTGGTTTAAAGAAGGCTTTGCTGCTGCGGAAGAAGCGGTGCGTAAAATGCGCAGAGCAAGCTTCTCCTTTACTTGTCCAACAAATATAGAGCGCTGTTTATGTGCACTTCTGTTTTATAAAAAAAACAGTTTGGAGATATTAAAATAACGAAAATAATATATTGCCAATAACAAAAATCCCAATTAGCATATTTCTTGTCGTCACTGTTTATCAGAACAATAATATATGTATTATCCCCAGTGTTATTCTAACCACAATTATGTTTTAGCAGGCTTTTAACAGGTTCTCCTGTCATGTCTTGTAAATTAAAGTCATAGTTAGGATATGCATGTGCTATTTCTTTCCTATCATCGATTATTGCTAAATAATCCCACATATTACCTGTGACTAGAAATCCTTACACTCTGAATTCCCCCCCCCCCCCTCTACAGGCTCTGAGAACTTCATCATGGATCCTCCTGCAGGCGATGAAGGTAATCTCCCTGTCTACAACGCTCCTGATGAGGAAGAGGTAGGTGAGGTCAGGAACGCTGTCGAGGATGAAGGTGAGTTTGCTGTCGGTTTTTAGGTGGAGGTCATGGACTGAGGGAAGAGGAGGAGGAGGAAGAGGATTTGGAAGAGGAGGAGGATGAAGAGGAGGATGAGGGGGAAGACTGGACATCCGAAGATTCTGGATACGGGTCCTTGTCCTCTGAGGAGGAAGAGAGAAGAGGAGGAAGAGGAGGAAGAGGAGGAAGAGGAGGAAGAAGAAGAGGAAGAGGAGGAAGAAGAAGAGGAGGAAGAGGACACTGAAGATTATTGTGATGACAGTAGTGATGACGGTGATGACGGTGATGACGGTGATGACGGTGATGACGGTGATGCCGATATCGGAGGTCTCCCCCTCTCACTCAGCAATTCCCGCCGGTAAAAGTTTGGGAGGTATTGCGTGGGACCTTCACTCCAAGCTTCCTCCCTGCATATCCCTGCTCCCTCCCTTGGGATGTTGCCCCCCTGGAGGTTTCTGCACCACGACTGGAACGTCCTGAAGAAGGTCCACCCTCAGCCCCTCCAAGGTCAGGAGTGTTGGCTCCAAGAACACCAGGCTTCATCTTCTCCACGAAGAGGATCAGGGAAGAGGACTCCAGGGACTCGGCACCCTCCACCTTAGGCCTCTGCTGCCCCATGGTGCCCCTTCTTGTCGCGCAGCGCCCACCCGTGAGTTTTTGGCAGGCATTTCGCCCTTTGGGTGTTGCCCCTCCGGAGGATTCTGCACCGCGTCTGGAACGTCCTGAAGAAGCTCCACCCTCAGCCCCTCCGAGGTCAGGCGTGTTCGCAACAACACCAGGCTTCGTCTTCTCCACGAAGAGGATCAGGGAAGAGGACTCCATCGACTCGGCACTCTCTACATCGGGCCCCGGCTTCTCTACCAAGAGGTTCAGGGAAGATGACTCCAGGGACTCGGCACCCTCCACCTTAGGCCTCTGCTGCCCCATGGTGCCCCTTTCTGTCCAGCAGCGCCCACCCGTGACCTTTTGGCAGACATTTTGCCCTGTTGCCCCTCCGGAGGATTCTGCGCCGCAAGTGGAACGTCCTGAAGAAGCTCCATCCTCAGCCCCTCCATCGACATCAGGCCTCGGCTTCTCCACCAAGAGGACCTGGGAAGAGGCATGCAGGGAAGAGGACTTTAGGGACTCGCCAACCCCCACCTCAGGCCTCGGCCTCTCCACCAAAAGGACCAGGGAAGAGGACTTTAGGGACTTGACACCCTCCAGCTCAGGCCCCTGCCCCCCCTGGACAAGAGATACCGTCCAGAGGACCACAGGCTCCCTGAAGACAGCGACTCGGACTGAGACGGACATCTGCTGCAGGATTTGAAAACCTTTGCGTCTGGCAGGACTGATGAAGCCCCAGGCAGCTTCAAACACATCTTTCTGGGTTGGCAATAGGTCAGATCTTGCACCAGGGCTTAATTTTATTAATATGTCATTTTTCATTTCGATCTTTTTTTCTTTTGGATAATAATTGATGATGGTCGATGCTCATACCAGGTTTTGTGATAGGTCAAAAATTGCATTGGGGCTTTTTATTTATATATAACTGTCTTTTTAATATTATTTGATAATGGTCAATGCTGATAGCAGAGGTAAGAGGAAGAGGATGAAGAGGACGTTGTAGACGATGGTGTATCTCTCCCCTCTCGTCCAGCAGCTCCCACCTGCAAGTATTTGCTACAGGATTTGAAATCCTTTGCCTCTATCAGGACTGATGAAGCCCCAGGCATCTTCAAACACGTCTTGCTGGGTCGATAGGTCAAATGTTGCACCAGGGCTTTTATTAATATATTACTTAATTTTTTATATCGTTTTTACTTTTGGATCAAATGTGATGATGGTCGATGCTGATACCAGAGGTAAGTTAACATGGTATGGTTGTGTATTCTTTCTTTTTAAAGTATAGATGGCTTTGCAAGACAGGTAAGTAAATCGTTTAAGACAGTGAGTGGTTAAACTAATTCAAGCACATTTACTCAAGTACTGCTCAGTTTTTTCTAGGTGCAACATATAGTGCTAAAGCAGTGACTATCACGAAAAGTCTCCAAGTCTCTTTCAGGTTTTCTAACAGGTCTCCAGCATTACCCACGCTGCATCAACCTTCCTACAAAAAGCAACTCCGTGGAAGATTGAAACTCAAGGATGTTCGGACGAAGAAGATGAGCAGACCACACCAAAAGAAAGGATGACAACTGATTAAGAGCGGGGTCGTCTTTTGGGGCGTAGTAAGTGATCCCCTCACAAGGATTGTATTTATTATTGGAGTTTTATCATATTTGTCCATCATTGGAAGTTACATTTAACAGCTTGCAACAGTTCAGAGGTTGTATATTTGAGTATTTATTGTTTGTGTTTCTGTCTCACAGGGCAGGACTCCTCTTGCTGAGAGTGGATCACCAACCGATGATCCCAGAAAGACCCATCACCACAGCAGAGCGCTCTCAGCTTAGTCCCAGACCCTGTGAGTACAGTAAGAACCTCCATGCCCTTCACCCCAGCCCCCGACAACCCCCGCTCCACCCACCAGCCGAGAGGACGAGGAGCTCCCCAGCCCGACCAGCACAGAGGACGTTGTTACATCTTCTTCTTCTTCTGTGCTGGTGGGATCGGGAAGCTCCTCACACACACAGGAAGCTTTCACCACCTCCACATCTGTGCTCAGGAAACAAGAAGGAAATATGACTTTGAATGACATCTTGAATAAATAAATAAACATTTATCAAACATGATTTTGTTTGAATACTCAATTCTGATTGGTAAATTTGGACATTTCAGAGGTTAATACTCGCTAACACAACTCTGCTAAGGATCTAGTGACCCTTAGCAGAGGTGTGCTAAGAATGATAAAGGGACTACGTGCAGTCCTATCAATACGCAGAAAGAAGTCCGGCCGGAATAACGTCAGCTGTGGACAACAAACATTAGATTGCCTCGTCAGAAAACACAGTGGAATACTTTTTTAATATTCATTTTTATATTTGTGGAGAGCACCAAACGTTGGATTCTTGAAGGCTAAACTCTCCCGTAAAGAAAAGAGAACAAGAGAAGGAAAGAGGCGTCGGGATCCATGATTATTCTGCCAGAACTAGAGTATGATGTACTCAGGTAGGAGTACCGAAGTGTAGGAATACTCTGTTACAAGTAAAATCCCTGCATAATGTTACTCAATCACAAAAATAAACGTATTAGCATCAAAATATACATAAAGTACCAAAAGTAAAAGTACTCATTATGCAGATTTCAGAATAATATAGTATACGTTTTGATTGTAATGTTTATCAAAGCTTGTAATGTGTAGCTAGTTTTAATTACTTTGTAGGCTGAAGCTTGTGATTTTACTCCAGGTTTAATTTTGTTTGTGTGTTGACTGTATCATCATTAATCCAATTCTGAAAATGTACTAAAGGTACTAAATAAATGTAGTGGAGTGCATGATTTGACTCTGAAAGATAGATAGATAGATAGTTACTTTATTGATCCCAATTTGGGAAATGTTTGCGTTGCAGCAGCATAAAAACCACAAGGCAATGTACATAAGAAAAATGAAGACACAGAAATAAACAGTCCAAAATATTTCAGAAATAGAAATAAAATAGCATTAAAAAGTTATAAGTTAAAAAATAAAAAATATATATACATGTGGAAATACAAATTTCCAGTAACAAATATAAAGCAGGATATTATTTTTGCAAGAATGGATTATTCAATATTAAATTGAATATGAATGTAAAATGTACAGTGGGAGTTTAAGTCCAGTTATTAAGAGAAGCTATGGAGCAGAGAGTTCTCTGCCAGCCAGAGGTGATTTGTTATAGAGAGTTATTGCAGTGGGCAGGAATGTTTTCCTGTATCTATCCTTGTGACAGCGGAGCTGCAGCAGTCTGTTGGAGAAGGAGCTCCGCTGGCCATAATTACACATTCAAATGAGAAGACACTTGATTTTTGGAGATACACTGATGTTGTTAATCATCAGTGAATTGTGTAGGAACACCCTGTGGCCGCAGGGTAGAGCTGTTTCTCAGGTATTCACTCATACAGGGAGAATCTCATTAATTGAATGTTTGTCTGTCTGCTGTCAGTCAGCAGATGCAGTTCGGTGCTGTGAGACTCATTTTGCTTTGTTCTGGATTTATTTTCTCAGCAACCCTTGGATATAACATCACATCTCCAGGCCCAGAACACATTACCTCCAGCAGTTTAAGCTTCCAGTTTCAGGTACAGTTGTTAAACTTACTAAAACTCTTCTGATTTTTCTGCTTTTAATTTTTTATAAATGCCTATTTTTCCTTCTCTGCTGATGCTCCATCCTGTTTGTTCAAACACACTTTGCTTCTACCACATCCTCCCTTAAACAGTGACTTATCAATACGAGAACATGTAGCGTTAATAAAAATGCAAAAACAAAATACCTTTATTTTATATGAAACTTGTGCACTTTTCCGCTATGTTATGTTAATGTTAGTTCACTTTAAAATGTTTCTGATTTAATGCACAGTCTGCATATATTAATGCCAACTTTTTGATCTTTGCTTTATTCCAGGAAAACTTGGAAGACCTTACTTTGACTTTTTCAGATCAAAAATCTTTTTATTGCGTTTCGACAATGCATAAACAGTGTTTGTCATTTAGAAGTGGAAAGCAAAATATATGCATACAAATGAGACAGTGGTTTGTACTGATTGTATGTGCAAAGAGAAGAACAATTACGAAGAACACAAACAAACAATAACAACGACTAAAGTAATCCCCTACATTCACTGCCAGTGGGCCTCATACACAAGATTATTTACCAGAAACATTGTTAAAGGGGACCTATCATGCAAAATGCATTTTTGTACGTCTTTTATACATGAATATGTGTCCCCGGTGTTCCAGGGAACTCACCAAGTGTCAGAAAACACAACCCTCTCTATTTTCCTCCATACCCAAATCTCTAAAAAAGGGGCTGCAACGGATCTGATAAAATCTGATCCAGATTTGAACACTGTCCTGACGTCAGGACAGTGGCGCTACGGCTATTGGGCCAACTCCACCAATCAGGAGGAGACAGCCACGGCCATTGCCGTTCGAAAGCGCTGGAGACGCTGTAGTACATATGCCAGGCCTGTAGGTGGTGCTGTTCTCACAGAATCTGCCCTTGCAAAAACAGAGCTAAAAAATGTCAAATTGAGCAAAATGAGGCATGGCTATAAAATGCATGATCTGTTTGGTATTTTGAAAAAAAAAAGTATAAATATGCCTTATATAGGTATGGTCCTACACTATATTATTCAAATATAGTATGATAGGTCCACTTTAAATGAATATATATGCATGTAATACATATGCATATACATGCATGCAACAAATACATATACTCGTACACACTACTGTATACATACACACATACATACATATGCTGCAGATAAGCTATATAGATAGATAAGCAGATCGTTTTACCGAGTGTGGAATGCTTTACTTTGACCATTTGTTGACTTTTTGATGCACATCGTTTTGATTTTTTGTATTGAATATTATGCTATACTAGACAGTTTTTAGGACATACTTTCAATTGCTCAATACTTTTCCTTTTTTACACACTTTGATGAATTTAAATAAACCTTACACTAAATGTAAAAAAAGTTTAGACAATGAAATTGCATTTTGAATACTATTTGAGCATAGTTCAATAGCCAACGTTTCTCAGTGCCCTCTTTTGTGTCCCAGCAGGCCTCAGACCGCGCAGTGACCCCGCCCTGGAGAAGCTTTATGGAGGGGGGGTAGCAGAGAGCCAGGGGTCAGGGAGCTGCTGCAGCACCCCTCCAGGCAGCTCCTGTTACTCCTCCCAGCGCAGCAGCCCTGCACCCCCCTCCACCCCCCATCACCACGACTCCCCCCTGCGCCCCTCCACCCCCCATCACCCCGACTCCCCCCTGCGCCCCTCCACCACCCATCACCCCGACTCCCCCCTGCGCCCCTCCACCACCCATCACCCCGACTCCCCCCTGCGCCCCTCCATCACCCGCTCTCTGTCCCATCTCCTCCTGGAAGAGGATGAGGAGGAGCCAGAGACCAACGTAGACACCGGAGTCTCACTGCTCTCAGACTCGGCAGTCAAAATACTAACTCGCTCTTCCTCCGTGGAGCTGTTGATGACTCCTCACCCTGAGAGACCTGCAGCTGTGGGGGCTTCAGCTGTCCAGGGTCTGGCCAAGGAGCTGATTGAGTGTCTGCCACGGACACACAAACACCCTCAGGTCTCCTCCGGGACTTGGGGCTCCGCGGGATGTACGCACGCAGCCAGGAAGGCCTGTAGCGGCAGGACTGTGGCGGCAAGACAAAGCCCCCCCAGAGGACCCTTCATAGAGAGCAGGACTACTGCTGAGCTGCTGTCAGCACACACACACAAGACGGATGATGAGTTCTTCATCTGAATCCCTGCTACTACACCTCAAGTCTTGAAATAGATTATAATCATACAATATTGTAGATTTATTTGTGAGAATTGTTCAAAGCCTAGCGGAGTGATATTTGCGGGTATTCATATCCTCAATGTCTTTTATATTTAGATCTAACTAATGATTTGTGCAGCTAAAATGGAGCCCTGTAACAAACCCTGGAGGAAATGCTCTTTACAAAATGTTCCTGTCAGGGTGCGAATGCCAGTGTCTGTCTCAAATTGCCTTTTGAATAATGCTGATGTCTGTGTCGCTGTTGATCGTGATGAGAGATCTGATTCAGTGCGAGTGCTCTCCACAGCGCTGCAGGTCTAACACGGTACAAGTATAGCCTAGTGGCTTTGATTACATTTGTTTGAATGCACTTGAAATGAATAATGACTCTAGTATTTGTGTGTTTAAATGTTTATCTGATTGACTACACCAGATAAAATGTATTGAATAGGATTGAACTTTCTTACAGTTAACAGGATGTTCTAACTAGCTACTTAAAGAGATCATTTAAACTACAAAAAGTCTTCTAATATATATTTAATAAATCTAACCATTAGTATAGAAGGTGTCTAAAACAGCCCAAATGTGTCCTGGGACTAAGACATGTTGATTACTGTAAGGCAGTAAACTGAGGGATCAGCAGACAGATTAACTTAAGTGAAAACTTAAAACGTATTGGACTGATCAGGTACAGATGGCTGCAATCACTTATATATCAAGATATTGTTGTATTGTGAAGAGAGAAAATACTATGCATCTAATTCATTGATGAGTTAGGTCAAAATGTTGTCTTCTACAACACAGATTGCGTCTTTCCTGTCAGTCAAGCTTTCAATCACAGCTAAACCTGCATGTGGTTTTCACTTGAGCATCATGGACAGTGTATACAAAATGCACATCATATAGGGTTGTACAGTATGAGCTGCTCACCGGTCAACTCGACGCTGAAGGAGTTGTGAATGTTTACAATAAATGTATAAAAGTCAGGAAGCATCAGCTGGGAGTGTCCTTAGTGTTTAAAATGTTCAGTGAAGCTTAACATGAAGACATAGTATTAAAAGATAAAAAAACATTTGTTGTGTTTTCTGGTTATAAACTGTGTGTGTCCTTTCAACAGATGACATTAGTGTACTCTAAAGTAACCAGTGATCTGTTTTAGACTGAGAGACTAAATGACCACCTGCAGGGATGATCGCATGACAAGTGAAAAAAGTGAGTCACCGATTAATAACTACTGATGGGTTTGGCCTTCATCGGAACATTTCACCGTTGGCTACATTTTGAAACATTCACAGTGACAGAAGAATCATTGATGCTTAAAATGCATCACAAACAAAACCGCTGTAAACTGTGTGATAACAGCTGCCACTGGTCTTTACCATGAACTGTACTGTAGGTCGGAAACTGAATCAGAATGTCCCATGATGCTGCGCTTCCTGGAAACTCAGTTCAGTTTTTATGACTTTACTGGGAGTCCCAGACCCAGGTCTAAGGTTCTTTGCTGAAGCAAGCAATTAGTAGGCAACAAACAATCACAGACCAAAGTAAGTAACAGTCATTTATACAATGTATGTGCTTGTGACATTGCAGAAGAAATGATAAAAAACACAAATATTGTAATATTTCTGTCAGTGTGCAAATACTACAAGATAAAGAAGATGGTTTTAAAAGCATACTTACAACCAAACACATTTTTTTTATTATCTTACCTTTATGCACAAGGCTATGGTTAACATCTATACAGTATTTCTCTGCAGTGTAAACACTCCGTGCTTCAACATGTATAAACCAATGGGAATACGTTTTGTTTAATCCCTTCATGACATGATGTTGCTGAGCTTGGCTTCAACATATTTAAACTCAAAATATGCCGCGTTCACACCAAGTACTTTCCTGTACTTAGTTCCGGCACTCAGAGCCCCGGCGCTTTTTACCCCAGGGCACTTAGATCGCGTTCACACCGGAGTACTTTTCCCTGAGGGAAGATTACGCAAATGAGCCGCTGACGTCACTTCTTCTTCTTCTGCTTTGGCTTTACTGGCAGGCCACAAACCACTTCACGGCGAGTACAGTAGGTGGCGGTATGCACCTTAAAGTTGTTTGCAATCCGCTACAAAACAAGAGAAGAAGAAGAAGAAAAACTTCCCGCGTATACTGCGACGCCCACCCACTCGCTGTACATTATGCTGCGTTCACACCGGACGCGATGCGACTATTCGCTTCGCTCTAATCGCTCCTATCGCATCGCTCTAAACGCTGGAGTTTCACCGCGGCTGCCAGCTGTGTTTACTCGCATCATTCAAACAAGACGCGCTGGCTCGGGAGCTACAACTACAACAAATGAACATATTTTACCGTGATTAAATTGTAATACACGTTTCTAAATGATGCCGAAGTAACAACATACTGATACCGGTTAGTAACAACCATGAATTAATGCTTTGACAAGTCTGCAGACAAGACGGCTGGCAAAACACCTTTTAAAATGCTTGTTTTCTGAATGAAGATCGGGTCAACCAGGCTAAGCTAACGTTGTATATGCTCATTCCACACTCATAACAACGGCCTACAGACATAAATAAAGCAGCGACTGTATTCGCCATGGCACAGACAGTCTGTGGTTTGTACTTGTTTAACTTTTGTCCAGTTTCTGAACAGATATGAGGAGCTGTGAGCTCTGTGTGCTAACTGCTAACTGCTAACAGCTGATGTTGTGTGGTTGAACGTCAGTGACGGCGGCTGAGATCCTCACCGCTGATTGGCTTCCGCGAGAATGCGTCACGTGAATTTGACGCTCGAGTTGAAAAAATTGAACTCTCGCGTTTAACGCGGCACCGTTCAATCGCGTGATTCGCGCCGCGTCCACCGCTTCATGCGCGCCGTCGGAGCGAATTCGCGTCTGTCCGCGTCTCTGCATTGACTTTACATGTAATCGCGCCGCCCCCAAACATCGCATCGCGTCCGGTGTGAACGCAGCATTAGGCGTCTGTTGTTTACCTTCCGACCTCAGACATGATGGAGATGGAGTCGACTGAAGTTGTGCTGTTTGTGCTCATGTTATACAGCTTTGTAACTGAGTTAATGCAGCCTGAGCAACTTGCGCACAATAACAAAACAAGCCGAGCACGAGTGGTGGTGGAGAACGCTTTTGGCAGACTGAAGGGCAGGTGGCGGTGCTTGATGAAAAGAAACGACTGCAAGATGGACAAGATCAAAATCCAGGTGGCAGCATGTTGCATATTACATAACCTTTGTGAAAGTAATGATGAGTACAGGGACGAATGGACTGCCTTACCGGCGACCCAGCTTGATGGGCCAGCCATTGCCGAGGCTGGGGGGCAAGACACTGAACAGCGTGTAAATTGTACATTGTAAACATTTTGACAATAAAGCTGATCTTTTGTACAGTGCTTTTGTTTCTCTTTTATTTTCCAGTCAAGACAGGCAACATTACAATAGTGTACAGTGTGGCAATATAATAACAATAAACTGTGCCAGGTGTGTTGTATGCACAGTAAATAGGCTCAGCAGCAAACCCACCTTTATTATTTATTATATATCTTCCTGAGACCCACTGCATCCGTCTGCCATAAACACTATGGAAACCTACATGTTAGTTTCGGCCCATAGTGGACTCCATTTTGTGTTGTGTAAAATGGGGGGGGAATTAAAAGTTTGCAAATCCCCATGTCCTCCTCAGAGGAGAGAGAGTGTGTGTGTGTGTGTGTGTGTGTGTGTGTGTGTGTGTGTGTGTGTGTGTGTGTGTGTGTGTGTGTGTGTGTGTGTGTGTGTGTGTGTGTGTGTGTGTGTGTGTGTGTGTGTGTGTGTGTGTGTGTGTGTGTGTGTGTGTGTGTGTAGCTGCCGCTCAAAGTGCCCTTCTTTATTGTTTTGTATTTTTGAATGTATTTTTGAGTGCTTCATGTATGCTTGAACTTTGTTTAATGATGTTGAGGCAAGTTTTCTTACCGGAAGTCATGTGACCTCTAGCCCGGATGTTTACAATGTTTGTGAGAGAGTAAAAAGGCGCGAACATTTGTAAATGCCGGTCTAGGCGAATACGTTTTTACGCTGTTTCATAATTGTACCAAGAAGGAAATAAACATGATTGTGAACATCAGTTCGATGCGTAACGTTCTTTCAAGACAAAGTCACAGTGTGTGTACCTTTGCGTTTGGTTGCTGGTAAGGGGGACGACCAAGCACTGTGATCTAGAATGCAAAGCTCGCTTGTTTGCAATCCTGAGAGTTGTCCATCCTCGCCTGAAACAGACGATTAGTGCCATGAGTTAGTGAAGCAAATTACAGAAACACTGCACAGTTATTCACAAGTCAAAACGTTTTCATAGCGGCCGAGAATATCTAGCTAGCTAGATGTAGCTAGCTCGGGGCCGGTGTTAGCCATTTCAGCCTAGCATGGCTAGCTTGATCTACTGAGCAAATAAAAGTACATCTGAGACCATTATTGTGCAGATTAAAACCCCAGTGCATGTAGTTGATTTTACCTTCGTCGTGGTCGTCATCGTTGGCCACTGAATCTGCGGTTTGTAGTCCTGCCTGAGTTTCTTTATTTGTAGCCGGTATGCCGTGGGGCTGTGCACGATTCCCAGGTCGAGTGAAAGCTACTGAACTGGCTTCAGTAGCATTCCCTGGGTCGCGTCCTCGGCGTAGATCTCCAGAAGCGCTGACACCTCCTCATCACTCCACCGCTCCGATGATTTCTTGATGCTTGCCATAACTGCTTTCAAAAACAAACTACTACTACTAGGAAAAACAATGGCGGCTCTACACAACATTTTCACAGTTGTGGTTTGCAATTCGCCCAGCCAATCAGCACTGGGGCACTTTTTTCCCACAGGAAAGTACGATCTCTCAGCGGACACTAAAAATGGGGGTAAAAGTTCCCGAGATTAAGTACTCTTTTTGGTGTGAACGCGACATAAGGGGTACTAACGGAACTAAACGCGAAAAGTACGGTGAAAAGTACTCCGGTGTGAACGCGGCATCTCGTGCGCACAAGAGGCTGAGACCTTAGGCTGAGCCGCCGAATCCCTCGGAACATCATAAAAGCCATTTTCAACCGTTTTCTGGTGAAAGATTAACTAGCTACTGGATGAAATAATATTACTGGTGGCATAGGTGCGAAAATTAAACACTTTTTGAAAAAAATATTATGATAAAATATTTGTATATATTTATAATTCTGCAAATATTACGATTTCGCAGCCCGGCAGTAACACACCGGGGGTTGGGAACCCCTGGTGTAAGCAACTAAACTACATTCTCAAGTAGACTGTACTTAGCCTAAGTACAATTTTGAGATACATCATACGCGTACTTTTACTTAAGTAATATTTAATTGCAGGACTTTTAGTTAAGTTGTAGTGCCGAGAGAAGGGAGACGGAGGCGGTGCATCGAAGGTGCAAATCTCTCTTTATTGGGGAGCAGAAATCGACGTGCTGTCGGGTTGCAGGAAAGAAGAGAAGAGAAAGTGAAAGAGGAGGACACACAGTAGGTACCCCGAAGGTACCGTCAACATATGTGTCCGGGCAGAAACAATACCCCCAACCTGTAGTTCCATGAGTGAATTATGTAACCTAGGTAATTAGTGATCACTACACAAGCCCCCCCAGAATTCAACCATGGACACAATCCTCGCGTCGGGAGGAAGCACCACAGGGGCCGAGGAGGGCGGGGCCGCCGGCGAGGGCCGGGCCATGGAACGGGCCGTCGGAAGGGGGCCGCAGGAGAGGGTAGGGGCCCCAACGAAGGCGAGGGCATCCCCACCGGAGGGCGGGTGGCGGGCCGGAACGGGCCGTCGTCAGGGGGCCGCAGAAAGCAGGGTCGCTGTGTCGAGACCAGGGGACGGGCGTGAAAAACCCGGTGGTCCCCAGCGGGGAGGAGCGCTGCCCGGCCGCAGGCGAAGGCACAGCGGCAGCGGGTACGAAGTCCTCGGGAGGAAGGAGCCGTGTCCCCGGGAGGAAGGAGCCGTGGACAGGGGAGAGGCCAGACGGGGTGCCGTCGAGGCGAACCGTGAGCCGCGGTTAGAGGTGAGGCCAGGCAGGGTCCCGAAGCGCGCCACCCACGGGCCGATGAAGGCATGGGCGACGTCCGGAACCGCCGAGGCGAGGGAAGAGGCGAGGCCAGGCAGGGTCCCGAAGCGCGCCACCCACGGGCCGATGAAGGCATGGGCGACGTCCGGAACCGCCGAGGCGAGGGAAAAGGCGAGACGGGGTCCAGAAGCGCGCCACTGTGTGACGTCCGAAACCGCCGTCGAGGTGGTGAAAACAGCGAGAGGGTCCACACGAGGCCGACCAGACACGGTCGAACCTCCTCTCAGACACCAGAAAAAGCTCAAAAATGGTCGTCCCGTCCACGAACAAAAACAGGTGGGCGAAATAGCGAGAGGATCCACGTGAGGCCGACCAGACATGATCGAACCTCCTCTCCGGCACCACAAAAAACAAAAATAAAATTAAAAAAAGTCGGATGTCAGCCGCTAGCGTTGGTAGCAGCTAGTCATCGTCAGCCGTTGCTAGTAGTCGCCGCTAGCCGTTAGCTGTCGTGGCTAGCTGTCGTGGCTAGCTGTCGTTAGCAGTCGAGGCTAGCCGCCCTCGACGGCCGGTAGTCGCTGTCGTCGGCCCCGGAGCCTCTGCTAGGCGGCGTGCCCCCACCAGGGAAGGTGCTGCAGCGTGCAGTGGCAAGCACCTCAGGGGTAAATCGCCGGGCGGCCAGGAAGAACCGGCAAGCTTCTTCGGCCAAAGCGTGGGGCTCAACACTAGCCGTGTTAGCTAGCGCAGCCTGGACATGCAGCCGCATGTCCCGAAGAAACAGCCCCACGAGGTAGAAGTCGGGTTCCTCCATGCCTAGCAGGTCGTGCATCGTCTCCTCGTAGCAGGAAGGCTTGCCGCCCTCCAGCGCCGAGACAAAACGGGAATGGTGAGCGACGTTCCCAGCCATACCGTGGGGCGCACCGAGCCTCAGTCCGTGCGCACGTGGCAGCAACGGAGGTCCCCAAAAATCTCCGGCATTTCGAGAAAAGCAGAGTCTGCTTTTTGCCGTGTTCGGTCCAGTCCCGGATCCTTCGCGAGACTTATGTCGGGGTCACCACTGTAGTGTCGAGAGAAGGGAGACGGAGGCGGTGCATCGAAGGTGCAAATCTCTCTTTATTGGGGAGCAGAAATCGACGTGCTGTCGGGTTGCAGGAAAGAAGAGAAGAGAAAGTGAAAGAGGAGGACACACAGTAGGTACCCCGGAGGTACCGTCAACATATGTGTCCGGGCAGAAACAATACCCCCAACCTGTAGTTCCATGAGTGAATTATGTAACCTAGGTAATTAGTGATCACTACAAAGTAATATTTAATTGCAGGACTTTTAGTTACAACGGAGAAGTATTACAATTTAGTATGGTGTGTGTAGGCTATTTCTTTATTGTAAAATAACACCTGAGTGAAAAACGGAATATCCCCTCGTGACGTCGTGAGTTACAAAAAGGTTGATCTTAATCCTAAATTATTCTTGAAACACTTTGCCTACACGTTACCCATGTAACAACCGCGTGTCCAATTGTAAATAGCCTACACGCAGTAAGTCTACGATAAGGTATATTTATTGATCTCAAATTGGGAGATTTTTTCGTTACAGCAGCATACAAAAACAAGGCATGCACATAATTAGAAACTAAAGAGTAGAAAATAAACAATTATAAAATAGAAACACTTCAAAAATAAAAACAGAACTAAAGAGTAGAAAATATACAAGTTGACCGTAAAGATAACAATCTGTAAACTATCTGACAGATTAAACACTATTGAAGGACCAATTTTCAGCTAGTCTCTCTGTGTTTAAATTGCATGTCTGTTTCAGATAGCAGAATCCAGAATGTGTTGAAGGCAAAAAGCAGGCATTACTGTATCTGTGAGCCTGTACCATTTACTGATTGACGCTCAGGAAATCCTCCATAATTTTATCACCATGGAGGATGCAGGTAAAGGTAAAATACATTATCATTTGTAAAATATCTGATCATACTACAATGAAGGATCACTGCACATCATAACAAAGACGAAAAAGAGTTTTATTTACATCATCTGTTCGATTTCAACTTTAGATGCGTTGTAGGCTGCTGCAGAAACGGGTTGGTTAAGGTGAAATATAAAAAAAAGGCAATCACACACAAACTGAGATTATTAGAGATTGTATTCGTTTCCAAAATTAACGAAAGCGGCAGAAACACACAAAAAGGAGCAATTTATCCTAACGAGAGAAAAATAAAACACGGGATGAAGCTGCTGTAGCCCACTATAGGAAAATAAACTACTGCACATGCATAAAAGGAAAAATAAATTCTAGCCTTTAATTAAACAAAACCATATTTAACAAGTATGAGATTTGGAAAGGCCTCTCTTGGTCACGTACGTGCGTCATTGTCATGGAAACCGAACGTTGGGGCTGCAGCTGCTGACCGCTCTGAGCTCACTTTGCACTTGGACTCTGACCAGAGCACACCTTTTGCAAAACTCACCTGTGGAGAGAAAACTCTTTGAGATTCAACCTGCTGGAAAACAAAACTTCTGAGAAACAAAACTACTATAAAACAAAAGTACTGTATCCCTGATCTGCTGTGGAAAACCGGAGAGGCTGAACAAGACCCCCGGGCCCCCAGAGGAGGAGCAGCACCTGCCGCTGGCCAAAGGCCGTGTTGGGAAACTACACTCAAAGTAAAAAAAAAAAAAAAAACGTTAAAAAATACACATTTTTTGCCTTTTAATTGTTCATATATCCCCTTAACATCTTACAAAGCTGTTTCTGTGTGGAAATTAGTGCAATATTTGTAGTTTAGAGGTGAAAAGTTCATAGAATGTTGGCATTTCTTTTGCTCAAAATCCAATTTGGAGAAAGCAGAAACTCACTCACGTTTTTTCCGTGTAAAATTAATATTTGTGGATAAGACCTACTTTTTTTTAGCACTAGATGTGTGTAATGTATTTATAAAGAGTGCAGTAATTTGAAAACACAGTTATTTTTTATTTAATTGCGAGATATCGTCGAAAAACGACCAAAAAATTACAAAAACAAAATGGCGATTGGGTCTAATTTCATAGAATGCTAAAAAATATGTCCAAGTTATGCACCATGGCAACGAAGCACAATTCCCTGCAGGGCACGTTCTTCTGTGCAGCTGCCTCCCTGAGTGTCGTTCGTTCTGATTGTTGAAGCTTTATTTATTGGAGAAATGGCTACTCCTTCTAATATATCATATTCATTACACTTTCCTTTTAACATTAAATATTGAAATGGCTTTTCTTGTTTAGTTTTAGAGGGGGGAGATTTGTGCGCGGTCTGCGTCCAAGATGACTAACTCCTACTTAAACTATAGGAAAAATAATTACTTATAAACTAAAGGAAAGTCTGCAAATACTGTGGTCATTTTACATTATATTACTGTAGTCAGTTACTCTGCGCAATGGTCCAATGGATATGAATGCTGCATATATAATTGAATGCACCCTCTTTTTTGGAACCAATTATAGTTTGTCCACACATAGCCTACACAGTTTTTTCTCGGGATCTGGGTCTTGCATTCCCCACAGTCAGCATTTATTTGTTTGCACATTTTGTAATGTTGCATTTTGGTTTAAAGAAGGCTTTGCTGCTGCGGAAGAAGCGGTGTGTAAAATGCGCAGAGCAAGCTTCTCCTTTACTTGTCCAACAAATATAGAGCGCTGTTTATGTGCACTTCTGTTTTATAAAAAAAACAGTTTGGAGATATTAAAATAACGAAAATAATATTGCCAATAACAAAAATCCCAATTAGCATATTTCTTGTCGTCACTGTTTATCAGAACAATAATATAATGTATTATCCCCAGTGTTATTCTAACCACAATTATGTTTTAGCAGGCTTTTAACAGGTTCTCCTGTCATGTCTTGTAAATTAAAGTCATAGTTAGGATATGCATGTGCTATTTCTTTCCTATCATCGATTATTGCTAAATAATCCCACATATTACCTGTGACTAGAAATCCTTACACTCTGAATTCCCCCCCCCCCCCCTCTACAGGCTCTGAGAACTTCATCATGGATCCTCCTGCAGGCGATGAAGGTAATCTCCCTGTCTACAACGCTCCTGATGAGGAAGAGGTAGGTGAGGTCAGGAACGCTGTCGAGGATGAAGGTGAGTTTGCTGTCGGTTTTTTAGGTGGAGGTCATGGACTGAGGGAAGAGGAGGAGGAGGAAGAGGATTTGGAAGAGGAGGAGGATGAAGAGGAGGATGAGGGGGAAGACTGGACATCCGAAGATTCTGGATACGGGTCCTTGTCCTCTGAGGAAGACGAAGAGGAGGAAGAAGAAGAGGAGGAAGAAGAGGAGGAAGAGGAGGAAGAAGAAGAGGAAGAGGAGGAAGAAGAAGAGGAGGAAGAGGACACTGAAGATGATTGTGATGACGGTGATGACGGTGATGACGGTGATGACGGTGATGCCGATATCGGACGTCTCCCCCCTCTCACTCAGCAATTCCCGCCGGTAAATGTTTGGGAGGTATTGCGTGGGACCTTCACTCCAAGCTTCCTCCCTGCACATCCCTGCTCCCTCCCTTTGGATGTTGCCCCCCTGGAGGTTTCTGCACCGCGACTGGAACGTCCTGAAGAAGTCCACCCTCAGCCCCTCCATCGACATCAGGCCTCGGCTTCTCCACCAAGAGGACCAGGGAAGAGGCATGCAGGGAAGAGGACTACACTTACACTCTGAATTCCCCCCCCTCAGGCTCTGAGAACTTCATCATGGCTCCTCCTGCAGGCGATGAAGGTAATCTCCCTGTCTACAACGCTCCTGATGAGGAAGAGGTAGGTGAGGTCAGGAACGCTGTCGAGGATGAAGGTGAGTTTGCTGTCGGTTTTATAGGTGGAGGTCATGGACTGAGGGAAGAGGAGGAGGAGGAAGAGGATTTGGAAGAGGAGGAGGATGAAGAAGACGAAGAGGAGGAAGAGGAGGAAGAAGAGGAAGAGGAGAAGAAGAGGAGGAAGAGGACACTGAAGATTATTGTGATGACAGTGATGACGGTGATGACGGTGATGACGGTGATGACGGTGATGCCGATATCGGAGGTCTCCCCCCTCTCACTCAGCAATTCCCGCCGGTAAAAGTTTGGGAGGTATTGCGTGGGACCTTCACTCCAAGCTTCCTCCCTGCATATCCCTGCTCCCTCCCTTGGGATGTTGCCCCCCTGGAGGTTTCTGCACCACGACTGGAACGTCCTGAAGAAGGTCCACCCTCAGCCCCTCCAAGGTCAGGAGTGTTGGCTCCAAGAACACCAGGCTTCATCTTCTCCACGAAGAGGATCAGGGAAGAGGACTCCAGGGACTCGGCACCCTCCACCTTAGGCCTCTGCTGCCCCATGGTGCCCCTTCTTGTCGCGCAGCGCCCACCCGTGAGTTTTTGGCAGGCATTTCGCCCTTTGGGTGTTGCCCCTCCGGAGGATTCTGCACCGCGTCTGGAACGTCCTGAAGAAGCTCCACCCTCAGCCCCTCCGAGGTCAGGCGTGTTCGCAACAACACCAGGCTTCGTCTTCTCCACGAAGAGGATCAGGGAAGAGGACTCCATCGACTCGGCACTCTCTACATCGGGCCCCGGCTTCTCTACCAAGAGGTTCAGGGAAGATGACTCCAGGGACTCGGCACCCTCCACCTTAGGCCTCTGCTGCCCCATGGTGCCCCTTTCTGTCCAGCAGCGCCCACCCGTGACCTTTTGGCAGACATTTTGCCCTGTTGCCCCTCCGGAGGATTCTGCGCCGCAAGTGGAACGTCCTGAAGAAGCTCCATCCTCAGCCCCTCCATCGACATCAGGCCTCGGCTTCTCCACCAAGAGGACCTGGGAAGAGGCATGCAGGGAAGAGGACTTTAGGGACTCGCCAACCCCCACCTCAGGCCTCGGCCTCTCCACCAAAAGGACCAGGGAAGAGGACTTTAGGGACTTGACACCCTCCAGCTCAGGCCCCTGCCCCCCCCTGGACAAGAGATACCGTCCAGAGGACCACAGGCTCCCTGAAGACAGCGACTCGGACTGAGACGGACATCTGCTGCAGGATTTGAAAACCTTTGCGTCTGGCAGGACTGATGAAGCCCCAGGCAGCTTCAAACACATCTTTCTGGGTTGGCAATAGGTCAGATCTTGCACCAGGGCTTAATTTTATTAATATGTCATTTTTCATTTCGATCTTTTTTTCTTTTGGATAATAATTGATGATGGTCGATGCTCATACCAGGTTTTGTGATAGGTCAAAAATTGCATTGGGGCTTTTTATTTATATATAACTGTCTTTTTAATATTATTTGATAATGGTCAATGCTGATAGCAGAGGTAAGAGGAAGAGGATGAAGAGGACGTTGTAGACGATGGTGTATCTCTCCCCTCTCGTCCAGCAGCTCCCACCTGCAAGTATTTGCTACAGGATTTGAAATCCTTTGCCTCTATCAGGACTGATGAAGCCCCAGGCATCTTCAAACACGTCTTGCTGGGTCGATAGGTCAAATGTTGCACCAGGGCTTTTATTAATATATTACTTAATTTTTTATATCGTTTTTACTTTTGGATCAAATGTGATGATGGTCGATGCTGATACCAGAGGTAAGTTAACATGGTATGGTTGTGTATTCTTTCTTTTTAAAGTATAGATGGCTTTGCAAGACAGGTAAGTAAATCGTTTAAGACAGTGAGTGGTTAAACTAATTCAAGCACATTTACTCAAGTACTGCTCAGTTTTTTCTAGGTGCAACATATAGTGCTAAAGCAGTGACTATCACGAAAAGTCTCCAAGTCTCTTTCAGGTTTTCTAACAGGTCTCCAGCATTACCCACGCTGCATCAACCTTCCTACAAAAAGCAACTCCGTGGAAGATTGAAACTCAAGGATGTTCGGACGAAGAAGATGAGCAGACCACACCAAAAGAAAGGATGACAACTGATTAAGAGCGGGGTCGTCTTTTGGGGCGTAGTAAGTGATCCCCTCACAAGGATTGTATTTATTATTGGAGTTTTATCATATTTGTCCATCATTGGAAGTTACATTTAACAGCTTGCAACAGTTCAGAGGTTGTATATTTGAGTATTTATTGTTTGTGTTTCTGTCTCACAGGGCAGGACTCCTCTTGCTGAGAGTGGATCACCAACCGATGATCCCAGAAAGACCCATCACCACAGCAGAGCGCTCTCAGCTTAGTCCCAGACCCTGTGAGTACAGTAAGAACCTCCATGCCCTTCACCCCAGCCCCCGACAACCCCCGCTCCACCCACCAGCCGAGAGGACGAGGAGCTCCCCAGCCCGACCAGCACAGAGGACGTTGTTACATCTTCTTCTTCTTCTGTGCTGGTGGGATCGGGAAGCTCCTCACACACACAGGAAGCTTTCACCACCTCCACATCTGTGCTCAGGAAACAAGAAGGAAATATGACTTTGAATGACATCTTGAATAAATAAATAAACATTTATCAAACATGATTTTGTTTGAATACTCAATTCTGATTGGTAAATTTGGACATTTCAGAGGTTAATACTCGCTAACACAACTCTGCTAAGGATCTAGTGACCCTTAGCAGAGGTGTGCTAAGAATGATAAAGGGACTACGTGCAGTCCTATCAATACGCAGAAAGAAGTCCGGCCGGAATAACGTCAGCTGTGGACAACAAACATTAGATTGCCTCGTCAGAAAACACAGTGGAATACTTTTTTAATATTCATTTTTATATTTGTGGAGAGCACCAAACGTTGGATTCTTGAAGGCTAAACTCTCCCGTAAAGAAAAGAGAACAAGAGAAGGAAAGAGGCGTCGGGATCCATGATTATTCTGCCAGAACTAGAGTATGATGTACTCAGGTAGGAGTACCGAAGTGTAGGAATACTCTGTTACAAGTAAAATCCCTGCATAATGTTACTCAATCACAAAAATAAACGTATTAGCATCAAAATATACATAAAGTACCAAAAGTAAAAGTACTCATTATGCAGATTTCAGAATAATATAGTATACGTTTTGATTGTAATGTTTATCAAAGCTTGTAATGTGTAGCTAGTTTTAATTACTTTGTAGGCTGAAGCTTGTGATTTTACTCCAGGTTTAATTTTGTTTGTGTGTTGACTGTATCATCATTAATCCAATTCTGAAAATGTACTAAAGGTACTAAATAAATGTAGTGGAGTGCATGATTTGACTCTGAAAGATAGATAGATAGATAGTTACTTTATTGATCCCAATTTGGGAAATGTTTGCGTTGCAGCAGCATAAAAACCACAAGGCAATGTACATAAGAAAAATGAAGACACAGAAATAAACAGTCCAAAATATTTCAGAAATAGAAATAAAATAGCATTAAAAAGTTATAAGTTAAAAAATAAAAATATATATA
>JAAOOA010002720.1:5000-39299 GCA_012861695.1 Trematomus loennbergii | reverse complement strand
CACACAGTCACACACAGTTTACACAAACACCAGTTACACACACACACACACACACACCAGTTACACACACACACAGTTACAACACACACACACATCACACACACACACACACAACACACACACACACACACACACACACACACACACACACACACACACATTACACACTCCGTTACACAGTTACACACTCAGTTACAAACACACCACACACACACACACACACAGTTACACACACAGTTACACACACAGTTACACAAACACACACACACCACACACACACACACAGTTACACACACAGTTACACAAACACACACACACACACAAACAGGCACACACACAAACACACACACACACACAGTTTACACCACACACACACACAGTTACACACACAGTCACACACACACACACACACACACACACACACACACACACACACACAGTCACACACACACACGCACCACACACACACACACAGTTACACAAACACACACACACACACACACACACAGTACACACTCAGTTACAAACACACACACACACAGTCACAACACACAGTTACCACACACACACACACACACACACACAGTTACACAAACACACACACACACACACACACACAGTTACACACTCAGTTACAAACACACAACACACAACACCACACAGTTACACACACAGTTACACACACAGTTACACACACACACACACACACACACACACAGTTACACACTCAGTTACACACTCAGTTACACACTCAGTTACAAACACACACACACACAGTTACACACACAGTTACACAAACACACACACACACACACACACACACACACACACACACACACACACACACACACACACACACAGTTACACACACAGTTACACACAACACACAGTTACACATGCACACAACACACACACACACACAGTTACACACACAGTTACACACACAGTTACACAAACACACACACACAGTTAAACACACACACACACCCACACACACACACAGTTAAACACACACACACACACAGTTACACACACAACGCACACACACACACACACACACACACACACACACACCACAACACACACACACACACACACACACACTCACACACTATAACAGTACAGTATCAGACTCACCATGGCCTGCTCGATTTTGTTGTCGATGGCAACCAGCTCTCTACTGCAGAGAAAGAGACAGGTGAGAGACATACAGGTGAGAGACAGACAGGTGAGAGACATACAGGTGAGAGACAGACAGGTGAGAGACAGACAGAGAGACAGACAGGTGAGAGACATACAGGGAGACAGACAGGTGAGAGACAGGTGAGAGACAGACAGAGAGACAGACAGGTGAGAGACAAACAGAGAGACAGACGGGCTGTCTCACTTCCTGAACCGAAGCCCCGCCCCCTCACAGGGTTGCCATGGTTACCTGTGGCAGAGCAGCATCAGTGACATCATGCTGGCCTCAGAGCCCCGCCCACTGGGAGGAGCTCTGACAGGGACGGACCAATGAGAGGCAACCGGAGGGGGGGCGGCGCCCGGCCAGGACTCCCTGCTGCCGGTCACATGACCTCTGACCTCCTCCGCTCCCGCAACACCACCATCTCTGGTTGCTTAGCAACAAGCTTTAGCATCCTGAGGGGGAGGGGGGGGGTGGAGGGATGGCGGCGCAGAGGACGAGGACAGGGGGGGGCGTCAGGGGGGGGGTCAGGGGTCATCTTCTTTACACCAAACATCAACCAATCACAGCGTCAACAGGACAGTCCAATCAGGACTCGGCTACAGACTGAGGAACCTTCCCGTCCCTCGTTAAGGTCTGACGTCCCTCCTTAAGGTCTGACGTCCCTCCTTAAGGTCTGACTTCCCTGGTTAAGGTCTGACGTCCCTCCTTAAGGCCTGACGTCCCTCCTTAAGGTCTGACTTCCCTGGTTAAGGTCTGACGTCCCTCCTTAAGGTCTGACGTCCCTCCTTAAGGTCTGACGTCCCTCCTTAAGGTCTGACTTCCCTGGTTAAGGTCTGACGTCCCTCCTTAAGGTCTGACGTCCCTCCTTAAAGTCTGACGTCCCTCCTTAAGGTCTGACGTCCCTCCTTAAGGCCTGACGACCCTCGTTAAGGTCTGAAGTCCCTCCTTAAGGTCTGACGTCCCTCCTTAAAGTCTGACGTCCCTCGTTAAGGTCTGACGTCCCTCGTTAAGGCCTGACGTCCCTCGTTAAGGCCTGACGACCCTCGTTAAGGTCTGAAGTCCCCTCCTTAAGGTCTGACGTCCCTCCTTAAATTCTGATGTCCCTCCTTAAGTCTGACTTCCCTGGTTAAGGTCTGACGTCCCTCCTTAAGGTCTGACGTCCCTCGTGAAGGCCTGACGTCCCTCCTTAAGGTATGACGTCCCTCCTTAAGGTCTGACGTCCCTCGTGAAGGCCTGACGTCCCTCCTTAAGGTATGACGTCCCTCGTTAAGGCCTGACGTCCCTCCTTAAGGTCTGACGTCTCTCGTTAAGGCCTGACGTCCCTCCTTAAGGTCTGACGTCCCTCGTGAAGGCCTGACGTCCCTCCTTAAGGTATGACGTCCCTCCTTAAGGTCTGACGTCCCTCGTGAAGGCCTGACGTCCCTCCTTAAGGTATGACGTCCCTCGTTAAGGCCTGACGTCCCTCCTTAAGGTCTGACGTCCCTCCTTAAGGTCTGACCTCCCTCGTTAAGGTGTGTCCTCCCTCCTTAAGGTCTGACGTCCCTCGTTAAGGCCTGACGTCCCTCGTTAAGAACTGACCTCCCTCCTTAAGGTCTGACGTCCCTCCTTAAGGTCTGACATCCCTCGTTAAGGCCTGACGTCCCTCGTTAAGAACTGACGTCCCTCGTTAAGGCCTGACGTCCCTCGTTAAGAACTGACGTCCCTCGTTAAGGCCTGACGTCCCTCCTTAAGGCCTGACGTCCCTCGTTAAGAACTGACGTCCCTCCTTAAGGTCTGACGTCCCTCCTTAAGGCCTGACGTCCCTCGTTAAGAACTGACGTCCCTCCTTAAGGTCTGACGTCCCTCCTTAAGGCCTGACGTCCCTCCTTAAGGTCTGACGTCCCTCCTTATGAACTGACGTCCCTCCTTAAGGTCTGACGTCCCTCCTTAAGGCCTGACGTCACTCCTTAAGAACTGACGTCCCTCCTTAAGGTCTGACGTCCCTCCTTAAGGTCTGATGTCCCTCCTTAAGATCTGACGTCCCTCGATAAGTGAATCTGTCTCTCAGGATGTTCACATGTGAAACTTAAACTCAAAACAAAGTGTTTTCTCTCTCTCTCTCCCACACGCTCTCACTCTGCTCTCTGATTGGCTGCCCTCTCATACCAGCCCAGCCCACTCACTGTACCAGCCAATAGGAAAGCTTCAGTGGGATTCTGCTCCACCCACTCAGTGAGCAGGAAACAGAGCTCCATTCATTGGTTCAGATGTACTGTTTATTTTCTACATGAGGCATCAAACATATATATTTTAAAAGTAATTGTGAAATATATGTATATAAATATACAAATAAATGTAACAGTTATATAATAATTGCCTCTTTAATGTGTAGTTAATTAATCTATGCTGCAAATAAAGCATGACGTGACATAAGGATGGATTTAAGCAAATGATCAGTATTTAGTTCCAGGGTTCAGACCAGTCTCTGGTTAGGATGTACTGTGTATTAGTACAGAGTATTAGTACATAGTATTAGTACAGACTCAGAGTATTAGTACATAGCTCCTACATTGCACGACCTTGTGGTAAATGCTTGTATGCTGCTCATGCTCTTTCTGCATATCATGTTTGCCATGTTTATAAATGTAATGTTCTTAATGTTGTACGTGACGGGACTACGGATGGAAACTAGCTCAAAGCTCAAATCGGCTCATTTACATTTCAAAGCATTATTTTGTTTAAAATGTTCATTAATTGTTCTGTCCCGGTTCAATAAACCATTAAATGAAAAAATAATAATAACTTGAATTGATATAGCGCCTTTCATAACCTCAAGGTCGCTTTACAAAGAAACATACAAGGACAAGACATAACACATTCAAACATAAAAACATAAACATAGTATTAGTAAAGAGTATTAGTACAGAGTATTACTTTAACAGAGTATTAGTACAGAGTATTACTTTAACAGAGTATTAGTACAGAGTATTACTTTAACAGGGTATTAGTACAGAGTATTACTTTAACATAGTATTAGTACAGGGTATTAGTACAGAGTATTACTTTAAGAGTATTAGTACAGAGTATTAGTACAGAGTATTAGTACAGAGTATTACTTTGCTAGAGGCGCCGCCCCCCCTCTCCCACATTTTAGATTGTCATTAAAAAAAATACATATATATATTTTTTTTTTTATTGTAATGAACAAGGTAAATATGATATAGTTGGTATCAGTCAAATGTATAATCTACAATAAAATCTCGTTTAAAATTGTGTTACGATGTCTGAAGTTACTGATAAGTCACGTGTTTCCTGCCTGGCCGCAGCGTGTATCATGACCCTCTCTCGTCTGGGCGCTAAGAAAAGAGCCCTAAGAGCAGCAGCAGCCAACCAAGTGCTGACTGTTACCTGAAAAGTACTATGCCGCCAAAACATAATTTCAGCCAATCAGCGTCGTCAGATTGATGATCAAAGGGCTACAACTTCAGCGCACAAGGCAGTCTGTGAGTTGTTTGGACTCGTATCCAGGAGACGCTACAGTCGTTGATGAGGATGGCTGCGTGTGCAGGTGGAGACTCCGGACCTCGGTCCCTGTCCAAGCACTGTTATCAAATCCTTTCGAAAGGAGAAGTTTGGGAGAGAAATGGTTGGTCAAAGACCTTGGACCGGACCAACCCCATTTGTATATATCGCAGCAAGCTATCAACGAGGCTTCTCACGTAGCTTGGCTAGCTGGATGCAAACGGGTAAACGCTGTCATTTGTTTCCCATGCTTACTCTTCAAACCGCCGGGACAGATACGATGTGCTCGTGGACTGTGACGGGGATCAATGATATGAAGCATCTGTCAGAAATGTTTTGAAAGCACGAGTGCACGAAGGCACACATGACAAGTACCTTTAAGCTAGCCATGCTAGGCAAAGCTAACATAGCCGCGCAGCTAGATCAAGGCTACAAGATCTCTGTGAAAAAGCACAATGAAGAAGTGGACAAGAACAGGCACGTCTTGTCGCAAATGATTGATTGTGTGACATTTTGTGGGGGCTTGGGGGAAATGTATATATTATATAACGTTTATAAGGCTCTGACTACTATTTCAAATAGTCAAACCTAATGTGTCAATTCTTGCCACAATGAGTGGTTACTTGTGGTTTGGATCAGGGACTCCATTCCCTCTGGTGGAAACAGAGGATCTGTGCAGGACGAGGAGAACTCACCCTCCCCTCAGTACCATCCTTCAAAGCCCTCCCTCACTGACAGTTATCCTCATTTACCGGCCCCCCAAACCACACCCCTCCTTCCTCTCTGATCTCTCTGAACTCCTCACCATTGCTTCATCCCTCTCCCCACGTCTGTTACTCCTCGGCGACCTCAACCTCCACGTGGACTCCCCCCCCACCTGCAAACTCGCTTCTGAATTCTCCTCCCTTCTGGACAATGTCTCACTTACCCAACATGTCACCTACCCCACCCATGATAAAGGACACATCCTTGACCTTGTCTGCTCCACCAACCTCCAGGACTCGACCTCCACCCCTTTCCCTCTCTGACCACAAACTCATACAGTTCACCATCGCCTCCCCCGTCCGCACAATAAAGCCCATTTTCTGTAAATTCAATAAATAGGTAGGCTAGTTAAAATATCCACATGGAAAGGCCTATTGCTTATTACATTCTGCATAGTATACTAAAAGGCCTAAAGTGCAACAAGTGTCCCACAGTCTCTACGTTTCAAAGGGGATCAAGACAGATCAGAAAAGGTTCAGGCTTCCAGAAGCAGGAAGGACAGAAAGGGCCCAACAATGAATGAATGAAGTGGACAAATAGTCATTAAATGTATATATTGTAGTGACTTCATTTTAAACAGTAATATTGTTCTGTTGACGCTCAGATAGATGTCCTGTTATCCTGATTCTTTGTTTGTTACACATCTTATAGGGACACGAATGACATCATGACTGATAGATGTGAAAAGGTGATTCTGTTATTTACTTTTCTCATAGTGCATTATTTCATAGGTATGTGATACCATACTGAGTCACGCAAAGGAGAGATGTCCTTCACCAAACACCTCATCAGCTCCACCCTCCTGCAAGGAGGACCTGTTCCCTCCTGCAAGGAGACCTGTTCCCTCCTGCAAGGAGACCTGTTCCCTCCTGCAAGGAGACCTGTTCCCTCCTGCAAGGAGACCTGTTCCTCCTGCAAGGAGACCTGTTCCAGCAGCCGAACACTCCCTGAAGCAGCGCTGGAAACACCTGTGGAGGCCGAGCCTCTACGGGACAAGGCAGAGCTCAAGAGGGAACTGTCCCTCGTCTCTGACATGGACCAGTTCAGGGCTTGCAGTGGTGCTCCAGTTTCATTGACAACAATCTGCAGGAGACATTCACAGAGACTGTCAGTCTTCTGAAGGTTCTTGTAACCATGGCTACGGCTGAGGCAGAGAGGTGCTTTTCCACTCTGAGAAGGATCAAGACTTTCTTGAGGAACAGCATGACACAGGATCGCCTGAATGCTCTGGCTATGCTGTCACACACACACACACACACACACACACACACACACACACACACACACACACACACACACACACACCACACACACACACACACACACACACACACACACACACACCACACACACACACACACACACACACACACACACACACACGGGAGGTCAGCTGATGGTCATTATGATGGGACAGAGGCTCTTTGTGTTCACTGGTACTGAGCTCACACTGAACCATCGGTACCAAGGGTTATAATTAGGTTATGAATTAGATTGTAAACACTTTATTAATCATTAAGAACCATTTATAAACCAGTTCTAACATAGTTCTCATATATCAACACAGGCTCACTATTTGGCAAGATGACTCAGCCTTATGTTGGCTACTACTGTTGCGAGAATCAACTCAGTGAGCAACAGATACCAAGGATGCTGGCTGATGAAAAGACGAAGTAAGCTAGGTAGCCAATATAAGGCTTAGCAGTACAGATACATGTGGGCTCACTATTTGGCAAGCAACGGTCACAGTTTGCCCTGTTTATCTCATGTCTTATAAAAGCTTATTCATGATTTATAAAGTGTTCACAACCTAATTAATAAATGAATTACAAACTATTCCTAAACCCTTTATAAGGGTAGTCTTATTGTAAGTGACCGAACCATATATTATAGAGTATGATCACCGATACTCGATCACACGTGATACTCTCCTGATCACAGTGTACTCTCCATCACACGTGATACTCTCCTGATCACACGGATACTCTCCTGATCACACGTGTTACTCCCTGATCACACGTGATACTCTCTGATCAACAGTGATACTCTCCTGATCACACGTGTTACTCTCCTGATCACACGTGATACTCTCCTGATCACACGTGATACTCTCCTGATCACACGTGATACTCTCCTGATCACACGTGATACTCTCCTGATCACACGTGATACTCTCCTGATCACACGTGATACTCTCCTGATCACACGTGATACTCTCCTGATCACACGTGTTACTCTCCTGATCACCGTGATACTCTCCTGATCACACGTGATACTCTCCTGATCACACGTGATACTCTCCGATCACACGTGATACTCTCGATCACACGTGATACTCTCCTGATCACACGTGATACTCTCATGATCAACACGTGTTACTCTCCTGATCACACGTGATACTCTCCTGATCACACGTGATACTCTCACGATCACACGTGTTACTCTCCTGATCACACGTGATACTCTCACGATCACACGTGTTACTCTCCTGATCACACGTGATACTCTCCTGATCACACGTGATACTCTCTGAATCACACGTGATACTCTCCTGATCACACGTTACTCTCTGATCACACGTGATACTCTCCTGATCACACGTGTTACTCTCCTGATCACACGTGATACTCTCCTGATCACACGTGTTACTCTCCTGATCACACGTGTTACTCTCCTGATCACACGTGATACTCTCCTGATCACACGTGATACTCTCCTGATCACACGTGATACTCTCCTGATCACACGTGATACTCTCACGATCACACGTGTTACTCTCCTGATCACACGTGATACTCTCCTGATCACACGTGATACTCTCCTGATCACACGTGATACTCTCCTGATCACACGTGATACTCTCCTGATCACACGTGATACTCTCCTGATCAACGTGATACTCTCCTGATCACACGTGATACTCTCCTGATCACACGTGATACTCTCCTGATCACACGTGTTACTCTCCTGATCACACGATACTCTCCTGATCACACGTGTTACTCTCCTGATACACGTGATACTCTCCTGATCACACGTGATACTCTCCTGATCACACGTGTTACTCTCTGATCACACGTGTTACTCTCCTGATCACACGTGTACTCTCCTGATCACACGTGATACTCTCACATCACACGTGATACTCTCCTGATCACACGTGTTACTCTCCGATCACACGTGATACTCTCCTGATCACACGTGTACTCTCACGATCACACGTGATACTCTCCTGATCACACGTGATACTCTCCTGATCACACGTGATACTCTCACGATCACACGTGTTACTCTCACTGATCACACGTGTTATCTCCTGATCACACGTGATACTCTCCGATCACACGTGATACTCTCCTGATCCACGTGTTACTCTCCTGATCACACGTGATACTCTCACGATCACACGTGTTACTCTCCTGATCACGTGATACTCTCACAATCACACGTGTTACTCTCCTGATCCAACGTGATACTCTCCTGATCACACGTGATACTCTCACGATCACACGTGTTACTCTCCTGATCACACGTGATACTCTATGATCACACGTGATGCTCTCACGATCACACGTGTACTCTCATGATCACACGTGATACTCTCCTGATCACACGTGATACTCTCACGATCACACGTGTTACTCTCCTGATCACACGTGATACTCTCATGATCACACGTGATACTCTCACGATCACACGTGTTACTCTCATGATCACATGTGATACTCTCACAATCACATGTGATACTCTCACGATCACACGTGTTACTCTCCTGATCACACGTGATACTCTATCAGATCACACGTGATACTCTCATGATCACATGTGATACTCTCACGATCACACGTGATACTCTCACGATCACAGTGATACTCTCACGATCACACGTGTTACACTCTACTACGATCACACGTGATACTCTCATGATCACACGTGATACTCTCCTGATCACACGTGATACTCTCACGACACACGTGATACTCTCACGATCACACGTGATACTCTCACGATAACACGTGATACTCTCACGATCACACGTTACTCCTGATCACACGTGATACTCTCACGATCACATGTGATACTCTCCTGATCCCAGTGATACTCTCCTGATCACACGTGATACTCTCACGATCACACGTGATACTCTCACGATCACACGTGTTACTCTCCCTGATCACAACGTGATACTCTCACGATCACACGTGTTACTCTCACGATCACACGTGTTACTCTCCTGATCACACGTGATACTCTCACGATCACGTGATACTCTCTGATCCCACGTGTTACTTCCTGATCACACGTGATACTCTCACGATCACACGTGTTTACTCTCCTGATCACACGTGTACTCTCACAATCACACGTGTTACTCTCCTGATCACACGTGATACTCTCCTGATCACACGTGATACTCTCACGATCACACGTGTTACTCTCCTGATCACACGTGATATCTCATGATCACAACGTGATGCTCTCACGATCACACGTGTTACTCTCATGATCACACGTGATACTCTCCTGATCACACGTGATACTCTCACGATCACAGTGTTACTCTCCTGATCACACGTGATACTCTCATGATCACACGTGATACTCTCACGATCACACGTGTTACTCTCATGATCACATTGATACTCTCACAATCACAGTGATACTCTCACGATCACACGTGTTACTCTCCTGATCACACGTGATACTCTCATGATCACACGTGATACTCTCATGATCACAGTGATACTCTCACGATCACACGTGATACTCTCACGATCACACGTGATACTCTCACGATCACACGTGTTACACTCATGTAGAGTACACACGTGATACTCTCATGATCACACTGATACTCTCTGATCACACGTGATACTCTCACGATCACACGTGATACTCTCACGATCACACGTGATACTCTCACGATCACACGTGTTACTCTCACGATCACACGTGTTACTCTCCTGATCACACGTGATACTCTCACGATCACATGTGATACTCTCCTGATCCCACGTGTTACTCTCCTGATCCACACGTGATACTCTCACGATCACACGTGATACTCTCACGATCACACGTGTTACTCTCCTGATCACACGTGATACTCTCACGATCACACGTGTTACTCTCACGATCACACGTGTTTACTCTCCTGATCACACGTGATATCT
Source organism: Trematomus loennbergii (assembly GCA_012861695.1). Taxonomy (NCBI): domain Eukaryota; kingdom Metazoa; phylum Chordata; class Actinopteri; order Perciformes; family Nototheniidae; genus Trematomus; species Trematomus loennbergii. The sequence goes on along the minus strand of JAAOOA010002720.1, from coordinate 28,673 downwards.
CACGATCACATGTGATACTCTCCTGATCCACGTGTTACTCTCCTGATCACACGTGATACTCTCACGATCACACGTGTTACTCTCCTGATCACACGTGATACTCTCACAATCACACGTGTTACTCTCCTGATCACACGTGATACTCTCCTGATCACACGTGTACTCTCCGATCACACGTGTACTCTCCTGATCACACGTGATACTCTCATGATCACACGTGATGCTCTCACGATCACACGTGTTACTCTCATGATCACACGTGATACTCTCCTGATCACACGTGATACTCTCACGATCACACGTGTTACTCTCCTGATCACACGTGATACTCTCATGATCACACGTGATACTCTCACGATCACACGTGTTACTCTCATGATCACGTGATACTCTCACAATCAACATGATACTCTCACGATCACACGTGTTACTCTCCTGATCACACGTGATACTACTCATGATCACACGTTTACTCTCATGATCACATGTGATACTCTCACGATCACACGTGATACTCTCACGATCACACGTGATACTCTCACGATCACACGTGTTACACTCTGTAGAGTACGATCACACGTGATACTCTCATGATCACACGTGATACTCTCCTGATCACACGTGATACTCTCACGATCACACGTGATACTCTCCGATCACACGTGATACTCTCACGATCACACGTGTTACTCTCACGATCACACGTGTTACTCTCTGATCACACGTGATACTCTCACGATCACACGTGATACTCTCCTGATCCCACACGTGTTACTCTCCTGATCACACGTGATACTCTCACGATCACACGTGATACTCTCACGATCACACGTGTACTCTCCTGATCACACGTGATACTCTCCTGATCACACGTGATACTCTCCTGATCACACGTGATACTCTCCTGATCACACGTGATACTCTCCGATCACACGTGATACTCTCATGATCACACGTGTTACTCTCCTGATCACACGTGATACTCTCCTGATCACACGTGATACTCTCCTGATCACACGTGATACTCTCACGATCACACGTATACTCTCCTGATCACACGTGATACTCTCCTGATCACACGTGATACTCTCATGATCACACGTGTTACTCTCCTGATCACACGTGATACTCTCCTGATCACACGTGATACTCTCACGATCACACTGTTACTCTCCTGATCACACGTGATACTCTCACGATCACACGTTACTCTCCTGATCACACGTGATACTCTCCTGATCACACGTGATACTCTCTGATCACACGTGATACTCTCCTGATCACTGTTACTCTCCTGATCACACGTGATACTCTCCTGATCACACGTGTACTCTCCTGATCACACGTGATACTCTCCTGATCACACTGTGTTACTCTCCTGATCACACGTGTACTCTCCTGATCACACGTGATACTCTCCTGATCACACGTGATATCTCTTGATCACACGTGATACTCTCCTGATCACACGTGATACTCTCACGATCACACGTGTTACTCTCACGATCACACGTGATACTCTCCTGATCACACGTGATACTCTCCTGATCACACGTGATACTCTCCTGATCCACGTGATACTCTCCTGATCACACGTGATACTCTCCTGATCACACGTGATACTCTCCTGATCACACGTGATACTCTCTGATCACACGTGATACTCTCCTGATCACACGTGTTACTCTCCTGATCACACGTGATACTCTCCTGATCACACGTGTTACTCTCCTGATAACACTGATACTCTCTGATCACACGTGTCTCCTGATCACACGTGATACTCTCCTGATCACACGTGTTACTCTCCTGATCACACGTGATACTCTCCTGATCACACGTGATACTCTCACGATCACACGTGATACTCTCCTGATCACACGTGTACTCTCTGATCACACGTGATACTCTCCTGATCACACGTGTTACTCTCACGATCACACGTGATACTCTCCTGATCACACGTGATACTCTCTGATCACACGTGATACTCTCACGATCACACGTGTTACTCTCACGATCACACGTGTTACTCTCCTGATCACACGTGATACTCTCACGATCACATGTGATACTCTCCTGATCCCACGTGATACTCTCCTGAATCACACGTGATACTCTCACGATCACACGTGTTACTCTCCTGATCACACGTGATACTCTCACAATCACACGTGTTACTCTCCTGATCACACGTGATACTCTCCTGATCACACGTGATACTCTCACGATCACACGTGTTACTCTCCTGATCACACGTGATACTCTCATGATCACACGTGATGCTCTCACGATCACACGTGTTACTCTCATGATCACACGTGAACTCTCCTGATCACACGTGATACTCTCACGATCACACGTGTTACTCTCCTGATCACACGTGATACTCTCATGATCACACGTGATACTCTCACGATCACACGTGTTTCTCTCATGATCACATGTGATACTCTCACATCACACGTGATACTCTCACGATCACACGTGTTACTCTCCTGATCACACGTGATACTACTCTCATGATCACAACGTGATACTCTCTGATCACATGTGATACTCTCACGATCACACGTGATACTCTCACGATCACACGTGATACTCTCACGATCACACGTGTACACTCATGTAGAGTACGATCACACGTGATACTCTCATGATCACACGTGATACTCTCCTGATCACACGTGATACTCTCACGATCACACGTGATACTCTCACGATCACACGTGATACTCTCACGATCACACGTGTTACTCTCACGATCACACGTGTTACTCTCCTGATCACACGTGATACTCTCACGATCACAGTGATACTCTCCTGATCCCACGTGTTACTCTCCTGATCACACGTGATACTCTCACGATCACACGTGATACTCTCACGATCACACGTGTTACTCTCCTGATCACACGTGATACTCTCACGATCACACGTGTTACTCTCACGATCACACGTGTTACTCTCCTGATCACACGTGATACTCTCACGATCACATGTGATACTCTCCTGATCCCACGTGTTACTCTCCTGATCACACGTGATACTCTCACGATCACACGTGACTCTCCTGATCACACGTGATACTCTCACAATCACACGTGTTACTCTCCTGATCACACGTGATACTCTCCTGATCACACGTGATACTCTCACGATCACACGTGTTACTCTCCTGATCACACGTGATACTCTCATGATCACACGTGATGCTCTCACGATCACACGTGTTACTCTCATGATCACACGTGATACTCTCCTGATCACACGTGATACTCTCACGATCACACGTGTTACTCTCCTGATCACACGTGATACTCTCATGATCACACGTGATACTCTCACGATCACACGTGTTACTCTCATGATCACATGTGATACTCTCACAATCACATGTGATACTCTCACGATCACACGTGTTACTCTCCTGATCACACGTGATATACTCTCATGATCACACGTGATACTTCATGATCACATGTGAACTCTCACGATCACACGTGATACTCTCACGATCACACGTGATACTCTCACGATCACACGTGTTACACTCATGTAGAGTCGATCACACGTGATACTCTCATGATCACCGTGATACTCTCCTGATCACACGTGATACTCTCACGATCACACGTGATACTCTCACGATCACACGTGATACTCTCACGATCACACGTGTTACTCTCACGATCACACGTGTTACTCTCCTGATCACACGTGATACTTCACGATCACACGTGATACTCTCCTGATCCCACGTGTTACTCTCCTGATCACACGTGATACTCTCACGATCACACGTGATACTCTCACGATCACACGTGTTACTTCCTGATCACACGTGATACTCTCATGATCACACGTGATACTCTCCTGATCACACGTGATACTCTCACGATCACATGTGATACTCTCCTGATCACACGTGTTACTCTCCTGATCACACGTGATACTCTCCTGATCACACGTGATACTCTCACGATCACACGTGTTACTCTCCTGATCACACGTGTTACTCTCCTGATCACACGTGATACTCTCCTGATCACACGTGATACTCTCACGATACACGTGATACTCTCCTGATCACACGTGATACTCTCACGATCACATGTGATACTCTCCTGATCACACGTGTTACTCTCCTGATCACACGTGATACTCTCCTGATCACACGTGATACTCTCACGATCACACGTGATACTCTCACGATCACACGTGATACTCTCACGATCACACGTGTTACTCTCACGATCACACGTGATACTCTCCTGATCACAGTGTTACTCTCTGATCACACGTGATACTCTCCTGATCACACGTGTTACTCTCCTGATAACACGTGATACTCTCCTGATCACACGTGATACTCTCCTGATCACACTGATACTCTCCTGATCACACGTTACTCTCCTGATAACACGTGATACTCTCTGATCACACGTGATACTCTCCTGATCACACGTGATACTCTCCTGATCACACGTGTTACTATCTCCTGATCACACGTGATACTCTCCTGATCACACGTGATACTCTCACGATCACACGTGTTACTCTCACGATCACACGTGATACTCTCACGATCACACGTGATACTCTCTGATCACACGTGATACTCTCATGATCACACGTGATGCTCTCACGATCACACGTGTTACTCTCATGATCACACGTGATCTCTCCTGATCACACGTGATACTCTCACGATCACACGTGTTACCTCCTGATCACACGTGATACTCTCAGATCACACGTGATACTCTCACGATCACACGTGTTACTCTCATGATCACATGTGAACTCTCACAATCACATGTGATACTCTCACGATCACACGTGTTACTCTCCTGATCACACGTGATACTACTCTCATGATCACACGTGATACTCTCATGATCACATGTTATACTCTCACGATCAACGTGTTACACTCATGTAGAGTACGATCACGTGATACTCTCATGATCACACGTGATACTCTCCTGATCACACGTGATACTCTCACGATCACACGTGATACTCTCACGATCACACGTGATACTCTCACGATCACACGTGTTACTCTCACGATCACACGTGTTACTCTCCTGATCACACGTGATACTCTCACGATCACATGTGATACTCTCCTGATCCCACGTGTTACTCTCTGATCACACGTGATACTCTCACGATCACACGTGATACTCTCACGATCACACGTGTTACTCTCCTGATCACACGTGATACTCTCACGATCACACGTGATACTCTCCTGATCACACGTGATACTCTCACGATCACATGTGATACTCTCCTGATCACACGTGTTACTATCCTGATCACACGTGATACTCTCCTGATCACACGTGATACTCTCACGATCACACGTGTTACTCTCCTGATCACCGTGTTACTCTATGATCACACGTGATACTCTCCTGATCACACGTGATACTCTCACGATCACATGTGATACTCTCCTGATCACACGTGATACTCTCACGATCACATGTGATACTCTCCTGATCACACGTGTTACTCTCCTGATCACACGTGATACTCTCCTGATCACACGTGATACTCTCACGATCACACGTGATACTCTCACGATCACACGTGATACTCTCACGATCACACGGTTACTCTCACGATCAACGTGTTACTCTCCTGATCACACGTGATACTCTCACGATCACACGTGATACTCTCACGATCACACGTGTTACTCTCCTGATCACACGTGATACTCTCATGATCACACGTGATACTCTCCTGATCACACGTGATACTCTCACGATCACATGTGATACTCTCCTGATCACACGTGTTACTCTCCTGATCACACGTGATACTCTCACGATCACACGTGATACTCTCCTGATCACACGGTTACTCTCTGATCACACGTGATACTCTCCTGATCACACGTGATACTCTCCTGATCACACGTGATACTCTCATGATCACACGTGATACTCTCACGATCACATGTGATACTCTCCTGATCACACGTGATACTCTCACGATCACATGTGATACTCTCCTGATCACACGTGTTACTCTCCTGATCACACGTGATACTCTCCTGATCACACGTGATACTCTCACGATCACATGTGATACTCTCCTGATCCACGTGTTACTCTCCTGATCACACGTGTTACTCTCCTGATCACACGTGATACTCTCAATCACACGTGTACTCTCCTGATCACACGTGATACTCTCCTGATCACACGTGATACTCTCACGATCACACGTGTTACTCTCCTGATCACACGTGATACTCTCATGATCACACGTGATACTCTCACGATCACACGTGTTACTCTCATGATCACACGTGATACTCTCACAATCACAGGTGATACTCTCACGATCACACGTGTTTACTCTCCTGATCACACGTGATATACTCTCCTGATCACACGTGATACTCTCATGATCACACGTGATACTCTCTGATCACACGTGATACTCTCACGATCACATGTGATACTCTCCTGATCACACGTGTTACTCTCCTGATCACACGTATACTCTCCTGATCAACGTGATACTCTCACGATCACACGTGATACTCTCCTGATCACACGTGTACTCTCCTGATCACACGTGAACTCTCCTGATCACACGTGATACTCTCCTGATCACACGTGATACTCTCATGATCACACGTGATACTCTCACGATCACATGTGATACTCTCCTGATCACACGTGATACTCTCACGATCACATGTGATACTCTCCTGATCACACGTGTTACTCTCCTGATCACACGTGATACTCTCCTGATCACACGTGATACTCTCACGATCACATGTGATACTCTCCTGATCCACGTGTTACTCTCCTGATCACACGTGTTACTCTCCTGATCACACGTGATACTCTCACAATCACACGTGTACTCTCCTGATCACACGTGATACTCTCCTGATCACACGTGATACTCTCACGATCACACGTGTTACTCTCCTGATCACACGTGATACTCTCATGATCACACGTGATACTCTCACGATCACACGTGTTACTCTCATGATCACATGTGTTACTCTCACAATCACAGGTGATACTCTCACGATCACACGTGTTACTCTCCTGATCACACGTGATACTCTCATGATCACACGTGATACTCTCATGATCACATGTGATACTCTCACGATCACACGGATACTCTCACGATCACACGTGATACTCTCACGATCACACGTGTTACACTCATGTAGAGTACGATCACACGTGATACTCTCACGATCACACGTGATACTCTCACGATCACACGTGATACTCTCACGATCACACGTGTTACTCTCACGATCACATGTGATACTCTCATGATCCACGTGTTACTCTCCTGATCACACGTGATACTCTCACGATCACACGTGATACTCTCACGATCACACGTGTACTCTCCTGATCACACGTGATACTCTCATGATCACAGTGATACTCTCCTGATCACACGTGATACTCTCACGATCACACGTGATACTCTCACGATCACACGTGTTACTCTCACGATCACATGTGATACTCTCCTGATCCCACGTGTTACTCTCCTGATCACACGTGATACTCTCACGATCACACGTGATACTCTCACGATCACACGTGATACTCTCCTGATCACACGTGATACTCTCATGATCACACGTGATACTCTCCTGATCACACGTGATACTCTCACGATCACATGTGATACTCTCCTGATCACACGTGATACTCTCCTGATCACACGTGTTACTCTCCTGATCACACGTGATACTCTCCTGATCACACGTGATACTCTCACGATCACACGTGTTACTCTCCTGATCACACGTGTTACTCTCCTGATCACACGTGATACTCTCCTGATCACACGTGATACTCTCACGATCACATGTGATACTCTCCTGATCACACGTGATACTCTCACGATCACATGTGATACTCTCCTGATCACACGTGTTACTCTCCTGATCACACGTGATACTCTCTGATCACACGTGATACTCTCACGATCACACGTGATACTCTCACGATCACACGTGTTACTCTCACGATCACACGTGTTACTCTCCTGATCACACGTGATACTCTCACGATCACACGTGATACTCTCACGATCACACGTGTTACTCTCCTGATCACACGTGATACTCTCATGATCACACGTGATACTCTCCTGATCACACGTGATACTCTCACGATCACACGTGATACTCTCCTGATCACACGTGATACTCTCCTGATCACACGTGATACTCTCCGATCACACGTGATACTCTCACGATCACACGTGATACTCTCCTGATCACACGTGTTACTCTCCTGATCACGTGATACTCTCCTGATCACACGTGATACTCTCCTGATCACACGTGATACTCTCATGATCACACGTGATACTCTCACGATCACATGTGATACTCTCCTGATCACACGTGTTACTCTCACGATCACATGTGATACTCTCCTGATCACACGTGTTACTCTCCTGATCACACGTGATACTCTCCTGATCACACGTGATACTCTCACGATCACATGTGATACTCTCCTGATCCCACGTGTTACTCTCCTGATCACACGTGTTACTCTCCTGATCACACGTGATACTCTCACAATCACACGTGTTACTCTCCTGATCACACGTGATACTCTCCTGATCACACGTGATACTCTCACGATCACACGTGTTACTCTCACTGATCACACGTGATACTCTCCTGATCACACGTGTTACTCTCATGATCACATGTGATACTCTCACAATCACAGGTGATACTCTCACGATCACACGTGTTACTCTCCTGATCACACGTGATACTCTCCTGATCACACGTGATACTCTCATGATCACATGTGATACTCTCACGATCACACGTGATACTCTCACGATCACACGTGATACTCTCACGATCACACGTGTTACACTCATGTAGAGTACGATCACACGTGATACTCTCACGATCACACGTGATACTCTCACGATCACACGTGATACTCTCACGATCACACGTGATACTCTCCTGATCAAACGTGATACTCTACGATCACACGTGTTACTCTCCCGATCACACGTGATACTCTCATGATCACACGTGATACTCTCATGATCACACGTGATACTCTCATGATCACACGTGTTACTCTCCCGATCACACGTGATACTCTCATGATCACACGTGATACTCTCACAATCACATGTGATACTCTCACGATCACACGTGTTACTCTCCTGATCACACGTGATACTACTCTCATGATCACACGTGATACTCTCATGATCACATGTGATACTCTCACGATCACACGTGTTACACTCATGTAGAGTACGATCACACGTGATACTCTCATGATCACACGTGATACTCTCATGATCACACGTGATACTCTCACGATCACACGTGTTACTCTCACGATCACACGATCACACGTGATACTCTCACGATCACACGTGATACTCTCACGATCACACGTGATACTCTCACGATCACACGTGATACTCTCCTGATCACACGTGTTACACTCATGTAAAGTACGATCACACGTGATACTCTCACGATCACACGTGATACTCTCACGATCACACGTGATACTCTCACGATCACACGTGTTACACTCATGTAGAGTACGATCACACGTGATACTCTCATGATCACACGTGATACTCTCACGATCACACGTGATACTCTCACGATCACACGTGTTACTCTCACGATCACACGTGATACTCTCACGATCACACGTGATACTCTCACGATCACACGTGATACTCTCACGATCACACGTGATACTCTCACGATCACACGTGTTACTCTCACGATCACACGTGATACTCTCACGATCACACGTGATACTCTCACGATCACACGTGATACTCTCACGATCACACGTGATACTCTCACGATCACACGTGATACTCTCACGATCACACGTGATACTCTCCTGATCACACGTGATACTCTCCTGATCACACGTGATACTCTCACGATCACACGTGATACTCTCACGATCACACGTGATACTCTCACGATCACACGTGTTACTCTCACGATCACACGTGATACTCTCACGATCACACGTGTTACTCTCACGATCACACGTGATACTCTCACGATCACACGTGATACTCTCACGATCACACGTGATACTCTCACGATCACACGTGTTACTCTCACGATCACACGTGATACTCTCACGATCACACGTGATACTCTCACGATCACACGTGATACTCTCCTGATCACACGTGATACTCTCACGATCACACGTGATACTCTCACGATCACACGTGATACTCTCACGATCACACGTGTTACTCTCACGATCACACGTGTTACTCTCACGATCACACGTGTTACTCTCACGATCACACGTGTTACCTCACGATCACACGATCACACGTGATACTCTCACGATCACACGTGATACTCTCACGATCACACGTGTTACTCTCACGATCACACGTGATACTCTCACGATCACACGTGATACTCTCACGATCACACGTGATACTCTCACGATCACACGTGTTACTCTCACGATCACACGTGTTACTCTCACGATCACACGTGTTACCCTCACGATCACACGATCACACGTGATACTCTCACGATCACACGTGTTACACTCATGTAAAGTACGATCACACGTGATACTCTCACGATCACACGTGATACTCTCACGATCACACGTGATACTCTCACGATCACACGTGTTACACTCATGTAGAGTACGATCACACGTGATACTCTCACGAAACACGTGATACTCTCACGATCACACGTGTTACTCTCCTGATCACACGTGATACTTTCACGATAACACGTGATACTCTCACGATCACACGTGTTACTCTCACGATCACACGTGTTACTCTCTGATCACACGTGATACTCTCCTGATCACACGTGATACTTTCAAGATCACACGTGTTACTTTCACGATAACACGTGTTACTCTCACGATCACACGTGTTACTCTCCTGATCACACGTGATACTCTCACGATCACACGTGTTACTCTCACGATCACACGTGTTACTCTCCTGATCACACGTGATACTTTCAAGATCACACGTGTTACTTTCACGATAACACGTGATACTCTCACGATCACACGTGTTACTCTCACGATCACACGTGTTACACTCATGTAGAGTACGATCACACGTGATACTCTCACGATAACACGTGATACTTCACGATCACACGTGATACTCTCCTGATCACACGTGATACTCTCACGATCACACGTGTTACTCTCCTGATCACACGTGATACTTTCACGATAACACGTGATACTCTCACAATCACACGTGTTACTCTCATGTAGTGTACGATCACACGTGATACTCTCATGTAGTGTACGATCAGACGTGATACTCTCATGTAGTGTACGATCAGACGTGATACTCTCATGTAGTGTACGATCAGACGTGATACTCTCATGTAGTGTACGATCAGACGTGATACTCTCATGTAGTGTACGATCAGACGTGATACTCTCATGTAGTGTACGATCACACGTGATACTCTCATGTAGTGTACGATCACACGTGATACTCTCATGTAGTGTACGATCAGACGTGATACTCTCATGTAGTGTACGATCAGACGTGATACTCTCATGTAGTGTACGATCAGACGTGATACTCTCATGTAGTGTACGATCAGACGTGATACTCTCATGTAGTGTACGATCAGACGTGATACTCTCATGTAGTGTACGATCAGACGTGATACTCTCATGTAGTGTACGATCACACGTGATACTCTCATGTAGTGTACGATCAGACGTGATACTCTCATGTAGTGTACGATCACACGTGATACTCTCATGTAGTGTACGATCACACGTGATACTCTCATGTAGTGTACGATCAGACGTGATACTCTCATGTAGTGTACGATCACGTGATACTCTCATGTAGTGTACGATCAGACGTGATACTCTCATGTAGTGTACGATCACACGTGATACTCTCATGTAGTGTACGATCACACGTGATACTCTCATGTAGTGTACGATCCCACGTGATACTCTCATGTAGTGTACGATCACACGTGATACTCTCATGTAGTGTACGATCAGACGTGATATGGAATGAAATCAAAAGGAGCTACCTGGCGTCCCCCGGCAGGTCGAATATGGTCCGGTCCAGACAGAAGACTGATGGAGTCTGAGCGGGATGGTACGGTCCAACAGGGGGGAGCTGGGCTGAGAGTGAGACAGCCTGAGGACAGACTGACAGAGAGACAGACAGACAGGTGAGAGACAGACAGGTGAGAGACAGACAGGTCAAAGACAGAGCTTGAGGATCTCTCTAGCCGTACCCTGCCTGCAGAGTCCACGTCCAATCGCAATGGAGGAGGGGCGTTCCGGGCGGGGGTGAAGGAGGGGGAGGGCGGAGTTTAAACTCTGAGCTATCATTGGCTCCTGGTGTGTCGGTGAGGGTGGCCTGCTGCGAGGTACAAGCCCGCCCCCTCGTGGCTCTGATTGGCCGAGCCAGCAGGTGAGCGGTGTCCTGGGAGTAGACTGCGCCTCTGTCCACATCTCGGCCAATCATCTCCAGGGACTCCAGGGAGGGCGTGTCTCATGGTGTCCATGACGCACCTAATTCCCGCCCCTTCCTGCCGCTCCTGGATGTCGGTGCAGGTCCATCGCCCGCGGCGATATGGCTGGCCCCGCCCCCTGCCCCCCCTAGGACCAACCGCACCCACCGGAACCTGGAGGCCCCGCCCCCCTGCCCCGCGGCATATGGGACACGTGTTTCCTCTTCAGGGAGGGCGTGGTTGGCTGTGAGGAGCTTCTCTGAGCAGATTGGACCACAGTCAGCAGCACGCTGGGAGCTGATTGGCCGGCTGGAGTCTGGTTAAAGTCCGAAGTCACACTGGTGATCTGGAAGCCACTCCTCTTTTTCCCGCCACTCATCCTCACACACACACACACCCACACACCACACACACACACACAACACACACACACACACACACACACACACACACACACAACACCACACACACACACACACACACACAACACACACACACACACACACAGACTCTGAAACACAGAGAAAATATAAACTGTATTGTCCCTGATGAGGACAGAGACTGAGTGTGGTGTGTGGTGTGTGTGTGTGTGTGTGTGTGTGTGTGTGTGTGTGTGTGTGTGTGTGTGTGTGTGTGTGTGTGTGTGTGTACAGCTGCAGGTAGTTGAAGGTAACCTGTCTCACCTCTCTTCCTGTCTCTCTCTCTCGTCAGGGTCAGTGTCTCTCGCCGCAGCTATGCTCTCAGTTTCTGTTTCCTGTTTCCTCACACTGTTAAGCAACCTGTGCGTGTGTACGTGCGTGCGTGCACGTGCATGCGTGCGGTGTGTGTGTGTGGTTCAGGTTCTTCAGGCTCTGTTGAAACACTGCGTGTCGTCAAAGATTATTGTTATTAACCCCTAAACTGCAGGTTATTTATAAACTCTGAATTTATAAACTCTGAATTTATAAACTCTGAATTTATAAACTCTGAATTTATAAACTCTAACTTTACACACTCTAACTTTACACACTCTTATAAGACTTTTTAAAACTTTATGAACAACACCTCGTGAATCATGCCTCTGACGTCACCGTTGTAAACAAACACTCACGTTCACGCGCCCAGCTGATGCGCCCTTCCGGGTGTGACGTCACAATAAGTCCATTGTTTAGAAAACAGCCGCGGACTGCCCATGCGCGCTCGGAAGTTCAGCGAAGTCCTTCAACTCCTTCTTCTGCAGATTTATTTCTGTTTAAAGTCCTCTAAAGATCCGTTAAGAGAAGCTTCTTCTTCTACAGAAAAACACTCCTCTCTCTCCATCCTCCGCACGCTGCTGCGCGCGGCCGAGAGCGCGTTGCCGACAGGGAGGCGCCTGCGCAGTGGGAGAGAAGGGGGGGGGGGGGCGGTGGCCGTTTACTTTAGCTCAGAGATCAGAAAACATACAACAGGAGGTTCAAGGTTTTTATTTGTCATACGAACATAGAGAGGACTCTTTAAAGTAGAGAGGACCTTAAAGTAGAGACACTACATACTGATATGCACCTGAACATCAGCAGGAGAGGACTCTTTAAAGTAGAGCACTACATACTGATATACACCTGAACATCATCAGGAGAGGACTCTTTAAAGTAGAGACACTACATACTGATATACACCTGAACATCAGCAGGAGAGGACTCTTTAAAGTAGAGACAACATACTGATATACACCTGAACATCAGCAGGAGAGGACTCTTTAAAGTAGAGACACTACATACTGATATACACCTGAACATCAGCAGGAGAGGACTCTTTAAAGTAGAGACACTACATACTGATATACACCTGAACATCAGCAGGAGAGGACTCTTTAAAGTAGAGACACTACATACTGATATACACCTGAACATCAGCAGGAGAGGACTCTTTAAAGTAGAGACTCTACATACTGATATACACCTGAACATCAGCAGGAGAGGACTCTTTAAAGTAGAGACACTACATACTGATATACACCTGAACATCAGCAGGAGAGGACTCTTTAAAGTAGAGACACTACATACTGATATCACCTGAACATCAGCAGGAGAGGACTCTTTAAAGTAGAGACACTACATCCTGATATACACCTGAACATCAGCAGGAGAGGACTCTTTAAAGTAGAGACACTACATACTGATATACACCTGAACATCAGCAGGAGAGGACTCTTTAAAGTAGAGACACTACATACTGATATACACGTGAACATCAGCAGGAGAGGACTCTTTAAAGTAGAGACACTACATACTGATATACACCTGAACCACCAGGAGAGGACTCTTTAAAGTAGAGACACTACATACTGATATACACCTGAACATCAGCAGGAGAGGACTCTTTAAAGTAGAGACACTACATACTGATATACACCTGAACATCAGCAGGAGAGGACTCTTTAAAGTAGAGACACTACATACTGATATACACCTGAACATCAGCAGGAGAGGACTCTTTAAAGTAGAGACACTACATACTGATATACACCTGAACATCAGCAGGAGAGGACTCTTTAAAGAAGAGACACTACATATATACACTGAACATCATCAGGAGAGGACTCTTTAAAGTATATACACTACATACTGATATACACCTGAACATCATCAGGAGAGGACTCTTTAAAGTAGAGACACTACATACTGATATACACCTGAACATCAGCAGGAGAGGACTCTTTAAAGAAGAGACACTACATACTGATATACACCTGAACATCAGCAGGAGAGGACTCTTTAAAGTAGAGACACGACATACTGATATACACCTGAACATCAGCAGGAGAGGACTCTTTAAAGAAGAGACACTACATACTGATATACACCTGAACATCAGCAGGAGAGGACTCTTTAAAGTAGAGACACTACATACTGATATACACCTGAACATCACAGGAGAGGACTCTTTAAAGTAGAGACACTACATACTGATATACACCTGACATCAGCAGGAGAGGACTCTTTAAAGTAGAGCCACTACATACTGATATACACTGAACATCATCAGGAGAGGACTCTTTAAAGTAGAGACACTACATACTGATATACACCTGAACATCAGCAGGAGAGGACTCTTTAAAGTAGAGACACTACATACTGATATACACCTGAACATCAGCAGGAGAGGACTCTTTAAAGTAGAGACACTACATACTGATATACACCTGAACATCAGCAGGAGAGGACTCTTTAAAGTAGAGACACTACATACTGATATACACCTGAACATCAGCAGGAGAGGACTCTTTAAAGTAGAGACACTACATACTGATATACACCTGAACATCAGCAGGAGAGGACTCTTTAAAGTAGAGACACTACATACTGATATACACCTGAAGCTCAGGAGAGGACTCTTTAAAGAGAGACACTACATACTGATATACACCTGAACATCAGCAGGAGAGGACTCTTTAAAGTAGAGACACTACATACTGATATACACCTGAACATCAGCAGGAGAGGACTCTTTAAAGTAGAGACACTACATACTGATATACACCTGAACATCAGCAGGAGAGGACTCTTTAAAGTAGAGACACTACATACTGATATACACCTGAACATCAGCAGGAGAGGACTCTTTAAAGTAGAGACACTACATACTGATATACACCTGAACATCAGCAGGAGAGACTCTTTAAAGTAGAGACACTACATACTGATATACACCTGAACATCATCAGGAGAGGACTCTTTAAAGTAGAGACACTATACTGATATATGAACACCTCTCAGCAGGAGAGGACTCTTTAAAGTAGAGACCACTACATACTGATATACACCTGAACATCAGCAGGAGAGGACTCTTTAAAGAAGAGACACTACATACTGATATACACCTGAACATCATCAGGAGAGGACTCTTAAAGTATAGACACTACATACTGATATACACCTGAACATCATCAGGAGAGGACTCTTTAAAGTAGAGACACTACATACTGATATACACCTGAACATCAGCAGGAGAGGACTCTTTAAAGTAGAGACACTACATACTGATATACACCTGAACATCAGCAGGAGAGGACTCTTAAAGTAGAGACACTACATACTGATATACACCTGAACATCAGCAGGAGAGGACTCTTTAAAGTAGAGACACTACATACTGATATACCTGAACAGCTGCAGGAGAGGACTCTTTAAAGAAGAGACACTACATACTGATATACACCTGAACATCAGCAGGAGAGGACTCTTTAAAGTAGAGACACTACATACTGATATACACCTGAACATCAGCAGGAGAGGACTCTTTAAAGTAGAGACACTACATACTGATATACACCTGAACATCAGCAGAGAGGACTCTTTAAAGTAGAGACACTACATACTGATATACACCTGAACATCAGCAGGAGAGGACTCTTTAAAGTAGAGGCACTACATACTGATATACACCTGAACATCAGCAGGAGAGGACTCTTTAAAGTAGAGACACTACATACTGATATACACCTGAACATCATCAGGAGAGGACTCTTTAAAGTAGAGACACTACATACTGATATACACCTGAACATCAGCAGGAGAGGACTCTTAAAGTAGAGACACTACATACTGATATACACCTGAACATCAGCAGGAGAGGACTCTTTAAAGAAGAGACACTACATACTGATATACACCTGAACATCATCAGGAGAGGACTCTTTAAAGTATAGACACTACATACTGATATACACCTGAACATCATCAGGAGAGGACTCTTTAAAGTAGAGACACTACATACTGATATACACCTGAACATCAGCAGGAGAGGACTCTTTAAAGAAGAGACACTACATACTGATATACACCTGAACATCAGCAGGAGAGGACTCTTTAAAGTAGGACACTACATACTGATATACACCTGAACATCAGCAGGAGAGGACTCTTTAAAGTAGAGACACTACATACTGATATACACCTGAACATCAGCAGGAGAGGACTCTTTAAGAAGAGACACTACATACTGATATACACCTGAACATCAGCAGGAGAGGACTCTTTAAAGTAGAGACACTACATACTGATATACACCTGAACATCAGCAGGAGAGGACTCTTTAAAGTAGAGACACTACATATGATATACACCTGAACATCAGCAGGAGAGGACTCTTAAAGTAGAGACACTACATACTGATATCAACCTGAACATCAGCAGGAGAGGACTCTTTAAAGTAGAGACACTACATACTGATATACACCTGAACATCAGCAGGAGAGGACTCTTTAAAGTAGAGACACTACATACTGATATACACCTGAACATCAGCAGGAGAGGACTCTTTAAAGTAGAGACACTACATACTGATATACACCTGAACATCAGCAGGAGAGGACTCTTTAAAGTAGAGACACTACATACTGATATACACCTGAACATCAGCAGGAGAGGACTCTTTAAAGTAGAGACACTACATACTGATATACACCTGAACATCATCAGGAGAGGACTCTTTAAAGTAGAGACACTACATACTGATATACACCTGAACATCAGCAGGAGAGGACTCTTTAAAGTAGAGACACTACATACTGATATACACCTGAACATCAGCAGGAGAGGACTCTTTAAAGAAGAGACACTACATACTGATATACACCTGAACATCAGCAGGAGAGGACTCTTTAAAGTAGAGCCACTACATACTGATATACACCTGAACATCATCAGGAGAGGACTCTTTAAAGTAGAGACACTACATACTGATATACACCTGAACATCAGCAGGAGAGGACTCTTTAAAGTAGAGACACTACATACTGATATACACCTGAACATCAGCAGGAGAGGACTCTTTAAAGTAGAGACACTACATACTGATATACACCTGAACATCAGCAGGAGAGGACTCTTTAAAGTAGAGACACTACATACTGATATACACCTGAACATCAGCAGGAGAGGACTCTTTAAAGTAGAGACACTACATACTGATATACACCTGAACATCATCAGGAGAGGACTCTTTAAAGTAGAGACACTACATACTGATATACACCTGAACATCAGCAGGAGAGGACTCTTTAAAGTAGAGACACTACATACTGATATACACCTGAACATCAGCAGGAGAGGACTCTTTAAAGAAGAGACACTACATACTGATATACACCTGAACATCATCAGGAGAGGACTCTTTAAAGTATAGACACTACATACTGATATACACCTGAACATCATCAGGAGAGGACTCTTTAAAGTAGAGACACTACATACTGATATACACTGAACATCAGCAGGAGAGGACTCTTTAAAGAAGAGACACTACATACTGATATACACCTGAACATCAGCAGGAGAGGACTCTTTAAAGTAGAGACACTACATACTGATATACACCTGAACATCAGCAGGAGAGGACTCTTTAAAGTAGAGACACTACATACTGATATACACCTGAACATCAGCAGGAGAGGACTCTTTAAAGTAGAGCCACTACATACTGATATACACCTGAACATCATCAGGAGAGGACTCTTAAAGTGGAGACACTACATACTGATATACACCTGAACATCAGCAGGAGAGGACTCTTTAAAGTAGAGACACTACATACTGATATACACCTGAACATCAGCAGGAGAGGACTCTTTAAAGTAGAGACACTACATACTGATATACACCTGAACATCAGCAGGAGAGGACTCTTTAAAGTAGAGACACTACAGACTGATATACACCTGAACATCAGCATGAGAGGACTCTTTAAAGTAGAGACACTACATACTGATATACACCTGAACATCAGCAGGAGAGGACTCTTAAAGTAGAGACACTACATACTGATATACACCTGAACATCAGCAGGAGAGGACTCTTTAAAGTAGAGACACTACATACTGATATACACCTGAACATCAGCGGAGGAGGACTCTTTAAAGTAGAGACACTACATACTGATATACAGGAGAGGACTCTTTAAAGTAGAGACACTACATACTGATATACAGGAGAGGACTCTTTAAAGTAGAGACACTACATACTGATATACAGGAGAGGACTCTTTAAAGTAGAGACACTACATATGATATACACCTGAACATCAACAGGAGGGACTCTTTAAAGTAGAGACACTACATACTGATATACAGGAGAGGACTCTTTAAAGTAGAGACACTACATACTGATATACACCTGAACATCAGCAGGAGAGGACTCTTTAAAGTAGAGACACTACATACTGATATACACCTGAACATCAGCAGGAGAGGACTCTTTAAAGTAGAGACACTACATACTGATATACACCTGAACATCAGCAGAGAGGACTCTTTAAAGTAGAGACACTACATACTGATATACACCTGAACATCAGCAGGAGAGGACTCTTTAAAGTAGAGACACTTCATACTGATATAACCTGAACATCAGCAGGAGAGGACTCTTTAAAGTAGAGACACTACACACTGATATACACCTGAACATCAGCAGGAGAGGACTCTTTAAAGTAGAGACACTTCATACTGATATACACCTGAACATCAGCAGGAGAGGACTCTTTAAAGTAGAGACACTACATACTGATATACACCTGAACATCAGCAGGAGAGGACTCTTTAAAGTAGAGACACTACATGCTGATATACACCTGAACATCAGCAGGAGAGGACTCTTTAAAGTAGAGACACTACACACTGATATACACCTGAACATCAGCAGGAGAGGACTCTTTAAAGTAGAGACATGCTGATATACACCTGATCAGCAGGTACTCTTTAAAGGAAGAGCTTCATGACTCATGACACGATCATCACTTTAAAACGTGTTTTATTGTGACAGACACACAGTGGAACCTCATGTATTTTATTAGAAATGTTACAACAACACTGAACCTGCTCGTACGCTGTGCAAAGTCTCGTCTACTTCGAGGCGAGCCGCAGCTCGTCTCAAACAAGCCTACTGTGTTCGGGTCACATGGCGGGTCACATGGCGGGTCACATGGCGTGTCACATGGCGGGTCACTTGACGGGTCACATGGGGGTCACATGGCGTGTCACATGGCGGGTCACATGGGGGGTCACATGGCGGGTCACATGGCGGGTCACATGGGGGGTCACATGCGTGTCACATGGGGGACATGGCGGGTCACATGGCGGGTCACATGGCGGGTCACATGCGGTCACTTGACGGGTCACATGGGGGGTCACATGGGGGTCACATGGGGGGTCACATGGCGGGTCACATGGCGGGTCACATGACGGGTCACATGACGGGTCACATGGGACTCTGAGATAAAAGGATAACGGAAGGAAGCTGTACCTGTCAATCACCTGCAACATCTTTATAAGATCATTAATCACAACAAACATGTGATCTATGCTAGCTCTGTTAGCATTGAGCTCAGGCATTTAGGTCAATTAAAAGACATATAAAGGTCATATGAAGGTCTTTTAAGGTCATACGAAGGTCTTTTAAAGGTCATATGAAGGATGAAGGTCTTTTAAGGTCATGAAGGATGAAGGTCTTTTAAAGGTCATATGAAGGTCTTTTAAAGGTCATATGAAGGATGAAGGTCTTTTAAAGGTCATATGAAGGTCTTTTAAAGGTCTTACGAAGGTCTTTTAAAGGTCATATGAAGGTGAGGTGTGGTGTTTCATCCAGGCCGTATTTTTCTTTGTTCTGCTCGAACAGGTGGGTCAGACTCTGCAGGTAAATCCGATGCAGACCTCGATGTCCTCTGAGCTGGGACTGGAGTCCGGACCAAGGGATGGCTCTCCACTGAAGAGCAGACAGGAAACAAACTCACAGCTTCAAAAACTCTCCTGGCTGGTCAATGGTTTATACTGGGCTAAAGACAGGCTAATGTTAGGCTAATGTTAGGCTAATGTTAGGCTAAAGTTAGGCTAAAGACAGGCTAATGTTAGGCTAATGTTAGGCTAATGTTAGGCTAATGTTAGGCTAAAGACAGGCTAATGTTAGGCTAAAGACAGGCTAATGTTAGGCTAAAGACAGGCTAATGTTAGGCTAATGTTAGGCTAATGTTAGGCTAAAGACAGGCTAATGTTAGGCTAATGTTAGGCTAATGTTAGGCTAAAGACAGGCTAATGTTAGGCTAATGTTAGGCTAAAGTTAGGCTAAAGACAGGCTAATGTTAGGCTAATGTTAGGCTAAAGACAGGCTAATGTTAGGCTAAAGACAGGCTAATGTTAGGCTAATGTTAGGCTAATGTTAGGCTAAAGACAGGCTAATGTTAGGCTAATGTTAGGCTAAAGACAGGCTAATGTTAGGCTAAAGACAGGCTAATGTTAGGCTAATGTTAGGCTAAAGTTAGGCTAAAGACAGGCTAATGTTAGGCTAATGTTAGGCTAATGTTAGGCTAATGTTAGGCTAAAGACAGGCTAATGTTAGGCTAAAGACAGGCTAATGTTAGGCTAATGTTAGGCTAATGTTAGGCTAAAGACAGGCTAATGTTAGGCTAATGTTAGGCTAATGTTAGGCTAAAGACAGGCTAATGTTAGGCTAATGTTGGCTAATGCTGGGCTAAAGACAGGCTAATGTTAGGCTAAAGACAGGCTAATGTTAGGCTAATGTTAGGCTAAAGTTAGGCTAAAGACAGCTAATGTTAGGCTAATGTTAGGCTAAAGACAGGCTAATGTTAGGCTAATGTTAGGCTAATGTTAGGCTAAAGACAGGCTAATGTTAGGCTAATGTTAGGCTAAAGACAGGCTAATGTTAGGCTAATGTTAGGCTAATGTTAGGCTAAAGACAGGCTAATGTTAGGCTAATGTTAGGCTAATGCTGGGCTAAAGACAGGCTAATGTTAGGCTAAGACAGGCTAATGTTAGGCTAATGTTAGGCTAAAGTTAGGCTAAAGACAGGCTAATGTTAGGCTAATGTTAGGCTAAAGACAGGCTAATGTTAGGCTAATGTTAGGCTAATGTTAGGCTAAAGACAGGCTAATGTTAGGCTAATGTTAGGCTAAAGACAGGCTAATGTTAGGCTAATGTTAGGCTAAAGACAGGCTAATGTTAAGCTAATGTTAGGCTAAAGACAGGCTAATGTTAGGCTAAAGACAGGCTAATGTTAGGCTAAAGACAGGCTAAAGACAGGCTAATGTTAGGCTAATGTTAGGCTAAAGACAGGCTAATGTTAGGCTAATGTTAGGCTAATGTTAGGCTAAAGACAGGCTAATGTTAGGCTAATGTTAGGCTAATGTTAGGCTAAGACAGGCTAATGTTAGCTAATGTTAGGCTAAAGACAGGCTAAAGACAGGCTAATGTTAGGCTAAAGACAGGCTAATGTTAGGCTATGTTAGGCTAAAGACAGGCTAATGTTAGGCTAAAGACAGGCTAATGTTAGGCTAATGTTAGGCTAAAGAAGGCTAATGTTAGGCTAATGCTGGGCTAAAGACAGGCTAATGTTAGGCTAATGCTGGGCTAAAGACAGGCTAATGTTAGGCTAATGTTGGGCTAATGCTGGATAAAGACAGGCTAATGTTAGGCTAATGCTGGGCTAAAGACAGGCTAATGTTAGGCTAATGTTGGGCTAATGTTAGGCTAATGCTAGGCTAAAGACAGGCTAATGTTAGGCTAATGTTGGGCTAATGTTGGGCTAATGTTAGGCTAAAGACAGGCTAATGTTAGGCTAATGCTGGGCTAAAGACAGGCTAATGTTAGGCTAATGTTAGGCTAAAGACAGGCTAATGTTAGGCTAATGTTAGGCTAATGTTAGGCTAAAGACAGGCTAATGTTAGGCTAAAGACAGGCTAATGTTAGGCTAATGTTAGGCTAATGTTAGGCTAAAGACAGGCTAATGTTAGGCTAATGTTAGGCTAAAGACAGGCTAATGTTAGGCTAAAGACAGGCTAATGTTAGGCTAATGTTAGGCTAAGACAGGCTAATGTTAGGCTAATGTTAGGCTAAAGACAGGCTAATGTTAGGCTAATGTTAGGCTAATGTTAGGCTAATGTTAGGCTAAGACAGGCTAATGTTAGGCTAATGTTAGGCTAAAGACAGGCTAATGTTAGGCTAATGTTAGGCTAATGCTGGGCTAAAGACAGGCTAATGTTAGGCTAATGTTAGGCTAAAGACAGGCTAATGTTAGGCTAATGTTAGGCTAAAGTTAGGCTAAAGACAGGCTAATGTTAGGCTAATGTTAGGCTAAGACAGGCTAATGTTAGGCTAAAGACAGGCT
>JAAOOA010002719.1:15000-37059 GCA_012861695.1 Trematomus loennbergii | reverse complement strand
AACCCCCCAGTTAATGGAAGAAACCCCCAGTCAATGGGACAATGGGAGAGGACCCCCCAGTTAATGAGAGAAACCCCCAGTTAATGAGAGAAACCCCAGTAATGGAGACACCCCCAGTTAATGGAGAGAACCCCCAGTTAATGAGAGAACCCCCAGTTAATGAAGAAACCCCCAGTTAATGAGAAACCCCCATTAATGGGAGAAACCCCCCAGTTAATGAGAGAAACCCCAGTTAATGAGAGAAACCCCCCAGTTAATGAGAACCCCCCAGTTATGTGAGAGAAACCCCCAGTTAATGAGAGAGACCCCCAGTTAATGGGAGAAACCCCCAGTTAATGAGAGAAACCCCCAGTTAATAGAAAACCCCAGTTAATGAAGAAACCCCCAGTTAATGAGAGAAACCCCCAGTTAATGATAGAAACCCCCGTTAATGAGAGACCCCCAGTTAATGTGAGAAACCCCCAGTTAATGGGAGAACCCCCCAGTTAA
This sequence comes from Trematomus loennbergii, assembly GCA_012861695.1. NCBI lineage: Eukaryota > Metazoa > Chordata > Actinopteri > Perciformes > Nototheniidae > Trematomus > Trematomus loennbergii. The sequence goes on along the minus strand of JAAOOA010002719.1, from coordinate 36,570 downwards.
TGTGAGAAACCCCCAGTTAATGAGAGAAACCCCCAGTTAATGGATAACCCCCCAGTTAATGTGAGAAACCCCCAGTTAATGAGAGAAACCCCCAGTTAATGGAGAACCCCCCCAGTTAATGTGAGAAAACCCCCAGTTAATGGAGAACCCCCCCAGTTAATGTGGAAAACCCCAGTTAATGTGAGAAACCCCAGTTAATGAGAGAAACCCCCAGTTAATGAGAGAAACCCCCAGTTAATGAGAGAAACCCCCGTTAATGTGAGAAACCCCAGTTAATGGAGAACCCCCTGTTAATGGAAACCCCCCCAGTTAATGTGAGAAACCCCCAGTTAATGAGAGAAACCCCAGTTATGAGAGAAACCCCAGTAATGTGAGAAACCCCCAGTTAATGAGAGAAACCCCCAGTTAATGGAGAACCCCCCAGTTAATGTGAGAAACCCCCAGTTAATGTGAGAAACCCCCAGTTAATGAGAGAAACCCCCAGTTAATGAGAGAAACCCCCAGTTAATGGAGAACCCCCAGTTAATGTGAGAAACCCCCAGTTAATGTGAGAAACCCCCAGTTAATGAGAGAAACCCCCAGTTAATGGAGAACTCCCCCAGTTAATGTGAGAAACCCCCAGTTAATGTGAGAAAACCCAGTTAATGAGAGAAACCCCCAGTTAATGGAGAAACCCCAGTTAATGGGAGAAACCTTAATGGAGAAACCCCCCAGTTAATGGGAACCTTAATGGAGAAACCCCCAGTAATGTGAGAAACCCCCAGTTAATGGAGAACCCCCCAGTTAATGTGAGAAACCCCCAGTTAATGTGAGAAACCCCCAGTTAATGAGAGAAACCCCAGTTAATGAGGAGAAACCCCCAGTTAATGAGAGAAACCCCCAGTTAATGTGAAACCCCCAGTTAATGGAGAAACCCCCCAGTTAATGGAGAACCCCCCAGTTAATGTGAGAAACCCCAGTTAATGAGAGAAACCCCCAGTTAATGTGAGAAACCCCCCAGTTAATGGAGAAACCCCCAGTAATGGAGAAACCCCAGTTAATGGAAGAAACCCCCCCGTCAATGGACATGGAGAGACCCCCCAGTTAATGAGAGAAACCCCCAGTTAATGAGAGAAACCCCCCAGTTAATGGAGAACCCCCAGTTAATGGAGAACCCCCAGTTAATGTGAGAAACCCCCAGTTAATGTGAGAAACCCCCAGTTAATGAGAGAAACCCCAGTTAATGAGAGAAACCCCCAGTTAATGAGAAACCCCAGTTAATGTAGACCCCCAGTTAATGTGAGAAACCCCCAGTTAATGGAGAAACCCCCCCAGTTAATGTGAGAAACCCCCAGTTAATGAGAGAAACCCCCAGTTAATGAGAGAAACCCCCAGTTAATGGAGAACCCCCCCAGTTAATGTGAGAAACCCCAGTTAATGGAGAACCCCCCCAGTTAATGTGAGAAACCCCCAGTTAATGAGAGAAACCCCCGTTAATGAGAGAAACCCCCAGTTAATGAGAGAAACCCCCAGTTAATGGAGAACCCCCCAGTTAATGGAGAAACCCCCAGTTAATGGAGAACCCCCCAGTTAATGTGAGAAACCCCCAGTTAATGTGAGAAACCCAGTTAATGTGAGAAACCCCCAGTTAATGGAGAAACCCCCCAGTTAATGTGAGAAACCCCCAGTTAATGAAGAAACCCCCAGTTAATGGAGAACCCCCCAGTTAATGTGAGAAACCCCCAGTTAATGGAGAACCCCCCCAGTTAATGTAGAAACCCCCAGTTAATGAGAGAAACCCCAGTTAATGAGAGAAACCCCCAGTTAATGAGAGAAACCCCAGTTAATGAGAAAACCCCAGTTAATGTGAGAAACCCCCGTTAATGAGAGAAACCCCCAGTTAATGAGAGAGACCCCAGTTAATGAGAGAAACCCCAGTTAATGGGAGAAACCCCAGTTAATGGGAGAAACCTTAATGGAGAACCCCCCAGTTAATGGGAGAACCCCTAATGTAATGGAGAAACCCCCAGTTAATGGAAGAAACCCCCCAGTCAATGGTACAATGGAGAGACCCCCAGTTAATGAGAGAACCCCAGTTAATGAGAGAAACCCCCAGTTAATGAGACACCCCCAGTTAATGGAGAACCCCCAGTTAATAGAGAACCCCCCAGTTAATGAGAGAAACCCCCAGTTAATGAGAGAAACCCCCAGTTAATGGGAGAAACCCCCCAGTTATGAGAGAAACCCCCAGTTAATGAAGAAACCCCCCAGTTAATGAGAGAAACCCCCAGTTATTGAGAAACCCCCAGTTAATGAGAGAGACCCCCCAGTTAATGGGAGAAACCCCCAGTTAATGAGAGAAACCCCCCAGTTAATGAGAGAAACCCCCAGTTAATGAGAGCCCAGTTAATGAATGAGAAACCCCCAGTTAATGAGAGAAACCCCCCAGTTAATGAGAACCCCCAGTTAATGTGAGAAACCCCCAGTTAATGGAGAAACCCCCCAGTTAATGTGAGAAACCCCCAGTTAATGAGAGAAACCCCCAGTTAATGGAGAACCCCCCAGTTAATGTGAGAAACCCCCAGTTAATGAGAGAAACCCCCAGTTAATGGAGAACCCCCCTGTAATGGAACCCCCCAGTTAATGTGAGAAACCCCCAGTTAATGAGAGAAACCCCCAGTTAATGAGAGAAACCCCCAGTTAATGTGAGAAACCCCCAGTTAATGAGAAAACCCCCAGTTAATGGAGAACCCCCAGTTAATGTGAGAAACCCCCAGTTAATGTGAGAAACCCCCAGTTAATGAGAGAAACCCCCAGTTAATGGAGAACCCCCCAGTTAATGGAGAAACCCCCAGTTAATGAAGAAACCCCCGTTAATGGAGAACTCCCCAGTTAATGTGAGAAACCCCAGTTAATGTGAGAAACCCCCGTTAATGAGAGAAACCCCCAGTTAATGGAGAAACCCCCAGTTAATGAGAGAAACCCCCAGTTAATGGAGAAACCCCCAGTTAATGTGAGAAACCCCCAGTTAATGTGAGAAACCCCCAGTTAATGAGAGAAACCCCAGTTAATGGAGAACCCCCCAGTTAATGTGAGAAACCCCCAGTTAATGTGAGAAACCCCCAGTTAATGAGAGAAACCCCCAGTTAATGGAGAAACCCCCAGTTAATGTGAGAAACCCCCAGTTAATGTGAGAAACCCCCAGTTAATGTGAGAAACCCCCAGTTAATGAGAGAAACCCCCAGTTAATGGAGAACCCCCCAGTAATGTGAGAAACCCCCAGTTAATGAGAGAAACCCCCAGTTAATGGAGAACCCCCCCAGTTAATGTGAGAAACCCCAGTTAATGGAGAAACCCCCCCAGTTAATGTGAGAAACCCCCAGTTAATGTGAGAAACCCCCAGTTAATGAGAGAAACCCCCAGTTAATGAGAGAACCCCCAGTTAATGAGAGAAACCCCCAGTTAATGTGAGAAACCCCCAGTTAATGGAGAACCCCCCAGTTAATGGAGAACCCCCCAGTTAATGTGAGAAACCCCCAGTTAATGAGAGAAACCCCCAGTTAATGTGAGAAACCCCCCAGTTAATGGGAGAAACCCCCAGTAATGGAGAAACACCCAGTTAATGGAAGAAACCCCCCAGTCAATGGACATGGAGAGACCCCCAGTTAATGAGAGAAACCCCCAGTTAATGAGAGAAACCCCCAGTTGTAATGGAGAACCCCCCAGTTAATGGAGAACCCCCAGTTAATGTGAGAAACCCCCAGTAATGTGAGAAACCCCCAGTTAATGAGAGAAACCCCCCCCCAGTTAATGGAGAACCCCCCCAGTTAATGTGAGAAACCCCCAGTTAATGGAGAACCCCCCAGTTAATGTGAGAAACCCCCAGTTAATGAGAGAAACCCCCAGTTAATGAGAGAAACCCCCAGTTAATGAGAGAAACCCCCAGTTAATGGAGAACCCCCCAGTTAATGTGAGAAACCCCCAGTTAATGGAGAACCCCCAGTTAATGAGAGAAACCCCCAGTTAATGTGAAAACCCCCAGTTAATGGAGAACCCCCCCAGTTAATGTGAGAAACCCCCAGTTAATGTGAGAAACCCGCAGTTAATGTGAGAAACCCCCAGTTAATGGAGAACCCCCCAGTTAATGTGAGAAACCCCCAGTTAATGAGAGAAACCCCCAGTTAATGGAGAACCCCCCCAGTTAATGTGAGAAACCCCAGTTAATGGAGAACCCCCCAGTTAATGTGAGAAACCCCCAGTTAATGAGAGAAACCCCCAGTTAATGAGAGAAACCCCCAGTTAATGAGATAAACCCCCAGTTAATGTGAGAAACCCCCAGTTAATGAGAGAAACCCCCAGTTAATGAGAGACCCCCAGTTAATGAGAGAAACACCCAGTTAATGGGAGAAACCCCCAGTTAATGGGAAACCTTAATGGAGAAACCCCCAGTTAATGGGAGAAACCCCTAATGTAATGGAGAAACCCCCAGTTAATGGAAGAAACTCCCCAGTCATGGGACAATGGAGAGACCCCCCAGTTAAGGAGAAACCCCAGTTAATGAGAGAAACCCCCAGTTAATGGGAGACACCCCCAGTTAATGGAGAAACCCCCAGTTAATGAGAGAAACCCCCAGTTAATGAGAGAACCCCAGTTAATGGAGAAACCCCCAGTTAATGGGAGAAACCCCCGTTAATGGGAGAAACCCCCAGTAATGAGAGAAACCCCCCAGTCGTTGCGGCACTTTTTAACGTGTTGTGGTTCTTCCTTTGGAATTAAATGAAACACTACGGCAGCATTTTCCTTAAGTTACTGACGATTAACGAGTATCGACACACGAAGTACCATCTCCTGAAATCTTGTGTGGGTACACTCGAAATCTGAGTAAAGCGGCCAGACTGAAGTGCTCTTCCTGTCTGGAGGGAGGAGAGGAGGAGGAGGAGGAGGGGGGGGGGAGGGGAGGAGGAGGGAGGAATAAAATGCATTTATTGTTTGTATGAAGTTTTTTTTTTCAAATGAGGTCATAGGAGAGAAAAATTGAGCTGCGTGTGCTTGAGTTGGCCTGCTGCCTGTTTAACACTGAGACCTGTGTGTGTGTGTGTGTGTGTGTGTGTGTGTGTGTGTGTGTGTGTGTGTGTGTGTGTGTGTGTGTGTGTGTGTGTGTGTGTGTGTGTGTGTGTGTGTGTGTGTGTGTGTGTGACTCACACTGTGGTCAGACTGCAGACGTCTGACTTCATCACTCACTCTGCAGACTGCCGCCACAGATCTGTTTTTTCTCCATATTCTGATTTTATAAAGTCTACACGGCAAAGTCAAAAACACTACATTCTGAGATTCTCACAGAAGCATCTCCGTCCGGACGCTTACATGTGATTTCAAAGTGTCTTTTGCATTATTTCCGGGACACATATTTACATAAAAAACATAAAAAAGTGACTTCTGCATAATAGAGGACCTTTAAATAATGTCATCAAGCAGAAGACTCTTCAAGCTTAAATCCTTTAACAAACGTAAAAATAATCATCACTTCAGGAGCTCGGATCATCGTTGACTAGTGTGTGTGTGGTGTGTGTGTGTGTGTGTGTGTGTGGGTGTGTGTGTGTGTGTGTGTGTGTGTGTGTGTGTGTGTGTGTGTGTCCAGTGAGCATCTTCAGGGACAGATGATGCATTAATACACTGTGCTGCATTCAGGCTCTATTCAGAATACATGAGTCTTGTGAAATGTAGTTGTGTCTTCACAGCAATATAAATAGATATGTCAGTGAGTTAAGAGGTGATGAAGGACGTTGTGATGATGTGCATGGGATTTATTGGTCTGTTTTTTACGGTGGTATTGAACACCACCTTTCTGGTACTGAGACGTCTCCAACACCAACCACGTGGTGCGTTCAATGGCAGGGCCAAATGCAGGAATGTAGATTTGTACTCTCTGAGATTCTGAGTTGAAAAGGATTTAAATGGTCGTATATGTGTGTGTGCTTTTTAAAAATGCAATATGATTCATACACATTGATTAAGTGATAGGTCTGTTTATTTACATGCAAATAAAGAGCGTAAACTCGAGCTGTAGTATACGAGTACACACGCTCAAGCAACCTGATGGAGGAGACACACACACACACACACACACACACACACACACACACACACACACACAGAGAAGTAACAAAGACACACCATCAGTCTGCAGGAATGTCAGGAATCTGCAGCAGAGCCAAGTCACATCCACGCTCCACAAAATTACCCCTATTAAGGACTCAGACAGGCTGCCTCCACACACACACACACACACACACACACACACACACACACACACTCACACACACACACACACACACACACACACACACACACACACACACACACACACACACACACACACACACACAGTGTTTATATAACCCACATACAGACGCAGTGAGTGAAAGTGAAGCGTCAGTCTCAGTCTGAGAGCTAACTAAACATGTTGTTAGATTTCATCATTTTTTCCATCTTCTCTGAAAACACACATCGTGTCGTTCTGTGGAAACTCCTTCAGTTTCATCTGTCTCTCTCCAGCAGGACTACGCTTATTTTACTCACTATTTAGGCTCAATAACACGAAAAAGGGAGATTTTATTGTGCAGCACACCATAAAAGAGATATTTTCTTACTTGGCTAATTCAAATGATTGAACAGATAATATTCCTGTTTGCATGCAGCCGGGCGAAATCCAGTTCACTAAAAACGGCCCATCACATGATGTCCTCCTGCTAAGAGGAACAGGGCCTGTTCAGGTCTTTACTCTGCACTGAAGAAGAGAATCTGATCGAGACATGACTTTGTGGCAGACTCAGAATTCTGAGGTGTTTTTTTTATGAATTGTTTTTACCAGGATTCTAAGATTTTGAGTAAAAAGTAAAAGTGTAGAGATTTGGATAAAAAGGTCAACATTTTTAGAAATAAATAGACATGTTGAGATTTGATAAAAATGTTGAGATTTTATGACTTTTTATGACATTTGGAGAATTTCTGAAAAAGTCAGAATCCTGAGATTGTCATACTGTCTGTGCTGCAGCACCTCTTTTCACCCTCTGTCTGAAACCAGAGCCCAGTCTGCTCTGATTGGTTAGCTGGACAGCTCTGTTGTGATTGGTCAACCGCTTAGAGATGTCCCGCCCCCTTAGCCTATCACGTACAATGTGTTGGAGCGCTAGTGAAAAAAAGAGTCCAATGGAGGGACATTTGGGGGACGTTTGGGGGACGTTTGGGGGACGTTTGGGGGAGTGTGTAGGAGAGAAGCTCCGTCTTGAGGCAACACAGAGATTGTTAGCCTAGCTTAGCACAGAGACTGTTAGCGCTCACCTCTCAGTTTGAGCTGCAGCTCCTGGATGAGCTCCTGCTGTCGGGCAAGAGAGGGGCGGGGGGCCCCGGAGGCCCCTGGGGGCCCGGGGGTCCTGGAGGGCCGGGGAGACCATGCTGCACGGACAGAAGATTCAAAGGTTTTATCATCATATGCTCAGCAGCTACAGAGTACTCTTCTGACCTGAGCTCCTCCAACAACGCAACATATATAATGAAATACAAATAAAAAATAGTGCAAGAAGTCTAAATACATGTAAATAGAATATGATGTGTAAGAACAGAATATGAAATTCAATAATTAAGACTAAATGAAATACGGTGTATTGCGGTGATAGCCTAACTGTTTGTATACATTGTTAGATTGCAAGAGGACAAACAGATGAATGTTTATCGGGGAATCAGAATTCCTGTATTGTCCCTCGGGGACATGAGACCCATATCTTCACTGTAGCTACAGTGCACATGGCAATAAAGCCTTGAGACTTGAAACTATACGATATTATAAAGCAAGAGTATAGTAAGGTAAAACTAAAAAGTAGACTTACATATTATGTCAAAACGTATGCATACATTTTGAATCATACACAAAAACACAATAAGTAAATAACAGATAAGTACACAGTGGTCAAATAAACCAAGTAGCAATATATACAAAACATATATTTAAGTATGGAAAAGTTTACATTTAATATAAAGAAGAATACAAACACATGTGTCTGAATGAGTTTTGTTTTGAGGACATCATGCTCACTAATGAAACAGAAGCATTTTTCATCCAAATCATCTCTGGAGTAATCTGCAGACCACTGAGTATGCTCAGCTCTTCTCTAAACTGAATATGTGTACAATTAACATGTTATAGTTGAGGTGTTTCATCGCCTTAGTCCCATGAGTTCTGCTTCACATATTCAAATGCACCAAACAGAAACAGTTACTTTGCAGAAACAGTGTTTAAGAGCTGCACCTTGTGAGACTTTGAGTTATTGCTTTGTCTTTCTCTCTGCATCAATCTCCAGCGACTGTAATTGTCTCTGGGTTCAGTGTCAGGTGGTCTCACCTTGGAGGTCCTCCGGGATGCTTTGCTCCGCCGGTTGTCCCCCTTGTTGGAGTTTCTCCTGAAGATCAGCCAGGAGCTCAGAGGAGACACTCGGGACAGATCGGAGGATTCCTGCAGGAGGTTAAAGAAAACAAGGTTCGTTGATTAAATATGTATTTCACATTAATGATTAACCAAAAGAGAGCTGCAGGAATGAGTCCTAAACCGAGACATGAGTCAGCATTTCATTGCGTTCCTTTCTAGCCCAACATTAGCCGCCTCTAGCTTAGCGGTGGTGGCGTGAAGTCATGTGACCGTGCTGTAGTTCCTTTATAGCCCAACATTAGCCACCTTTAGCTTAGCGGTGGTGGCGTGAAGTCATGTGACCGTGCTGTAGTTCCTTTATAGCCCAACATTAGCCTCCTTTAGCTTAGCGGTGGTGACGTGAAGTCATGTGACCGTGCTGTAGTTCCTTTATAGCCCAACATTAGCCTCCTTTAGCTTAGCGGTGGTGGCGTGAAGTCATGTGACCGTGCTGTAGTTCCTTTATAGCCCAACATTAGCCTCCTTTAGCTTAGCGGTGGTGGCGTGAAGTCATGTGACCGTGCTGTAGTTCCTTTATAGCCCAACATTAGCCTCCTTTAGCTTAGCGGTGGTGGCGTGAAGTCATGTGACCGTGCTGTAGTTCCTTTATAGCCCAACATTAGCCTCCTTTAGCTTAGCGGTGGTGATGTGAAGTCATGTGACCGTGCTGTAGTTCCTTCATAGCCCAACATTAGCCTCCTTTAGCTTAGCGGACCAGGGAGATGCTGTCTTCAGGGACCAACACAGAAATACATCATCCCTTGACTTCAGTGGTGTAGTGGGGATCTTTTTACTGGGTGGACGGGGCAGGGGGGGGAGAGACACTATGGACGCGCTCGCTAACTGTCAATGGGGGGGTACACTGTGGACCTCTGTGGACCTTTGTCGTCTGTCAGCGCAACTTACATGATGCCGTTTACAAAATATAATAATAAAGGGCTGTGCCGGCCGTCAGCGAACCGAGCTGGCCTTTCTGTCACTCAAATGCGGGACATAGTCTCAATTTGTGGGACGCGGGACAAATGATAAAAATGCTGTGTGTGCAGTCCCGCACAAAGAGGGACACCTGGTCACCCTACACACACACACGGTGCTGACCCTCACACACAATGCTGACCCACACACACACACACACACACACACACACACACACGGTGCTGACCCTCACACACAATGCTGACCCACACACACACACGGTGCTGCCCCTCACACACACATACGCTTCAAATCAAGTTGCATAAATACTTGAGCTACTTTTTATAATTTCTAATATTATAATTACTGTGAAATGTATTATGTTTTCGTCATTATTACAACAAATACACACTTGCAACTGATAACACTGGCAATGATTTTATATTTATTGGACTATTCAAAAAGAATCATGCTTCAAAAAGTGGGGGGTCCAAATAAGTGGGGGGACGGCGATCCCCCCGCGTCCAACGCCCACTGCTTGAGTTGTTAGATATCCTCTATCATAACCTACTGCAGCCCATCAGGACAAAGCTCCGGACCTGGGGGGACAGGGCCTTGGCTGCAGCCCCCCCCTCCCCCCTCACTATGGAACTCCCTCCACAGCCACGTCAGATCTGCCAACACTCTCACATCATTCAAACAATCCCTCAAAACTGACCTTTTCACTCTTGCCTTCAACTCCTAATCCACTAACGCCTCGCCCTTATTCCACCTAGCTTAGCACTTTTACTTTAGTTGTTATTTTGTTTGACTTGCTTGTAGGCGCTTTGAACACCAGGAAAAGCGCTATATAAATGTAATGCATTATTATTATTATTATTATCATCTATTATTTTGAAGAAACCCACATTTGGAATTTGGGGCACGAAGGTCTCTGGGACGTTTTGGGGCCATAGCTCAAGACTCAACTCAGATGCTAATGATGACAATTTAGCACAATTGTGTAATTGTGTGTAATGACGGAGCGATGACAGCTGGATGGAGACGGCTGGCTGGAGGAGGCTTGCAACTGAATATCTTCTTTTCATTTGATCAGAACATCTTCCAGTAGCACGACTGGCCTGATAGATCCAGACAATATAACGTAGACATTGAGCGATTAAATAATAAACGTTTTCTGTGTGTTGGACACCATAACCATCTAAAGCCACGACAAACATTTAACCTCCTTTTCATATTTAAGTTTTTATCTTTAAAGAGACACTACATACTGATATACACCTGAACATCAGCAGGAGAGGACTCTTTAAAGTAGAGACACTACATACTGATATACACCTGAACATCAGCAGGAGAGGACTCTTTAAAGTAGAGACACTACATACTGATATACACCTGAACATCAGCAGGAGAGGACTCTTTAAAGTAGAGACACTACATACTGATATACACCTGAACATCAGCAGGAGAGGACTCTTTAAAGTAGAGACACTACATACTGATATACACCTGAACATCAGCAGGAGAGGACTCTTTAAAGTAGAGACACTACATACTGATATACACCTGAACATCAGCAGGGGAGGACTCTTTAAAGTAGAGACACTACATACTGATATACACCTGAACATCAGCATGAGGTCACTCTTTAAAGTAGAGACACTACATACTGATATACACCTGAACATCAGCAGGAGAGGACTCTTTAAAGTAGAGACACTACATACTGATATACACCTGAACATCAGCAGGAGAGGACTCTTTAAAGTAGAGACACTACATACTGATATACACCTGAACATCAGCAGGAGAGGACTCTTTAAAGTAGAGACACTACATACTGATATACACCTGAACATCAGCAGGAGAGGACTCTTTAAAGTAGAGACACTACATACTGATATACACCTGAACATCAGCAGGAGAGGACTCTTTAAAGTAGAGACACTACATACTGATATACACCTGAACATCAGCAGGAGAGGACTCTTTAAAGTAGAGACACTACTGATATACACCTGAACATCAGCAGGAGAGGACTCTTTAAAGTAGAGACACTACATACTGATATACACCTGAACATCAGCAGGAGAGGACTCTTTAAAGTAGAGACACTACATACTGAGATACACACTACATACTGATATATACCTGAACATCAGCAGGAGAGGACTCTTTAAAGTAGAGACACTACATACTGATATACACCTGAACATCAGCAGGAGAGGACTATTTAAAGTAGAGACACTACATACTGATATACACCTGAACATCAGCAGGAGAGGACTCTTTAAAGTAGAGACACTACATACTGATATACACCTGAACATCAGCAGGAGAGGACTCTTTAAAGTAGAGACACTACATACTGAGATACACCTGAACATCAGCAGGAGAGGACTCTTTAAAGTAGAGACACTACATACTGATATACACCTGAACATCAGCAGGAGAGGACTCTTTAAAGTAGAGACACTACATACTGATATACTACTGAACATCAGCAGGAGAGGACTCTTTAAAGTAGAGGCACTACATACTGATATACACCTGAACATCAGCAGGAGAGGACTCTTTAAAGTAGAGACACTACATACTGATATACACCTGAACATCAGCAGGAGAGGACTCTTTAAAGTAGAGACACTACATACTGATATACACCTGAACATCAGCAGGAGAGGACTCTTTAAAGTAGAGACACTACATACTGATGTACACCTGAACATCAGCAGGAGAGGACTCTTTAAAGTAGAGACACTACATACTGATATACACCTGAACATCAGCAGGAGAGGACTCTTTAAAGTAGAGACACTACATATTGATATACACCTGAACATCAGCAGGAGAGGACTCTTTAAAGTAGAGACACTACATACTGATATACACCTGAACATCAGCAGGAGAGGACTCTTTAAAGTAGAGACACTACATACTGATATACACCTGAACATCAGCAGGAGAGGACTCTTTAAAGTAGAGACACTACATACTGATATACACCTGAACATCAGCAGGAGAGGACTCTTTAAAGTAGAGACACTACATACTGATATACACCTGAACATCGGCAGGAGAGGACTCTTAAAGTAGAGACACTACATACTGATATACACCTGAACATCAGCAGGAGAGGACTCTTTAAAGTAGAGACACTACATACTGATATACACCTGAACATCAGCAGGAGAGGACTCTTTAAAGTAGAGACACTACATACTGATATACACCTGAACATCAGCAGGAGAGGACTCTTTAAAGTAGAGACACTACATACTGATATACACCTGAACATCAGCAGGAGAGGACTCTTTAAAGTAGAGACACTACATACTGATATACACCTGAACATCAGCAGGAGAGGACTCTTTAAAGTAGAGACACTACATACTGATATACACCTGAACATCAGCAGGAGAGGACTCTTTAAAGTAGAGACACTACATACTGATATACACCTGAACATCAGCAGGAGAGGACTCTTTAAAGTAGAGACACTACATACTGAGATACACACTACTTACTGATATATACCTGAACATCAGCAGGAGAGGACTCTTTAAAGTAGAGACACTACATACTGAGATACACACTACTTACTGATATATACCTGAACATCAGCAGGAGAGGACTCTTTAAAGTAGAGACACTACATACTGATATACACCTGAACATCAGCAGGAGAGGACTATTTAAAGTAGAGACACTACATACTGATATACACCTGAACATCAGCAGGAGAGGACTCTTTAAAGTAGAGACACTACATACTGATATACACCTGAACATCAGCAGGAGAGGACTCTTTAAAGTAGAGACACTACATACTGAGATACACCTGAACATCAGCAGGAGAGGACTCTTTAAAGTAGAGACACTACATACTGATATACACCTGAACATCAGCAGGAGAGGACTCTTTAAAGTAGAGACACTACATACTGATATACACCTGAACATCAGCAGGAGAGGACTCTTTAAAGTAGAGACACTACATACTGATATACACCTGAACATCGGCAGGAGAGGACTCTTTAAAGTAGAGACACTACATACTGATATACACCTGAACATCAGCAGGAGAGGACTCTTTAAAGTAGAGACACTACATACTGATATACACCTGAACATCAGCAGGAGAGGACTCTTTAAAGTAGAGACACTACATACTGATATACACCTGAACATCAGCAGGAGAGGACTCTTTAAAGTAGAGACACTACATACTGATATACACCTGAACATCAGCAGGAGAGGACTCTTTAAGTAGAGACACTACATACTGATATACACCTGAACATCAGCAGGAGAGGACTCTTTAAAGTAGAGACACTACATACTGATATACACCTGAACATCAGCAGGAGAGGACTCTTTAAAGTAGAGACACTACATACTGATATACACCTGAACATCAGCAGGAGAGGACTCTTTAAAGTAGAGACACTACATACTGAGATACACACTACATACTGATATATACCTGAACATCAGCAGGAGAGGACTCTTTAAAGTAGAGACACTACATACTGATATACACCTGAACATCAGCAGGAGAGGACTCTTTAAAGTAGAGACACTACATACTGAGATACACACTACATACTGATATATACCTGAACATCAGCAGAGAGGACTCTTTAAAGTAGAGACACTACATACTGATATACACCTGAACATCAGCAGGAGAGGACTATTTAAAGTAGAGACACTACATACTGATATACACCTGAACATCAGCAGGAGAGGACTCTTTAAAGTAGAGACACTACATACTGATATACACCTGAACATCAGCAGGAGAGGACTCTTTAAAGTAGAGACACTACATACTGAGATACACCTGAACATCAGCAGGAGAGGACTCTTTAAAGTAGAGACACTACATACTGATATACACCTGAACATCAGCAGGAGAGGACTCTTTAAAGTAGAGACACTACATACTGATATACTACTGAACATCAGCAGGAGAGGACTCTTTAAAGTAGAGGCACTACATACTGATATACACCTGAACATCAGCAGGAGAGGACTCTTTAAAGTAGAGACACTACATACTGATATACACCTGAACATCAGCAGGAGAGGACTCTTTAAAGTAGAGACACTACATACTGATATACACCTGAACATCAGCAGGAGAGGACTCTTTAAAGTAGAGACACTACATACTGATGTACACCTGAACATCAGCAGGAGAGGACTCTTTAAAGTAGAGACACTACATACTGATATACACCTGAACATCAGCAGGAGAGGACTCTTTAAAGTAGAGACACTACATATTGATATACACCTGAACATCAGCAGGAGAGGACTCTTTAAAGTAGAGACACTACATACTGATATACACCTGAACATCAGCAGGAGAGGACTCTTTAAAGTAGAGACACTACATACTGATATACACCTGAACATCAGCAGGAGAGGACTCTTTAAAGTAGAGACACTACATACTGATATACACCTGAACATCAGCAGGAGAGGACTCTTTAAAGTAGAGACACTACATACTGATATACACCTGAACATCGGCAGGAGAGGACTCTTTAAAGTAGAGACACTACATACTGATATACACCTGAACATCAGCAGGAAGGACTCTTTAAAGTAGAGACACTACATACTGATATACACCTGAACATCAGCAGGAGAGGACTCTTTAAAGTAGAGACACTACATACTGATATACACCTGAACATCAGCAGGAGAGGACTCTTTAAAGTAGAGACACTACATACTGATATACACCTGAACATCAGCAGGAGAGGACTCTTTAAAGTAGAGACACTACATACTGATATACACCTGAACATCAGCAGGAGAGGACTCTTTAAAGTAGAGACACTACATACTGATATACACCTGAACATCAGCAGGAGAGGACTCTTTAAAGTAGAGACACTACATACTGATATACACCTGAACATCAGCAGGAGAGGACTCTTTAAAGTAGAGACACTACATACTGATATACACCTGAACATCAGCAGGAGAGGACTCTTTAAAGTAGAGACACTACATACTGATATACACCTGAACATCAGCAGGAGAGGACTCTTTAAAGTAGAGACACTACATACTGATATACACCGAACATCAGCAGGAGAGGACTCTTTAAAGTAGAGACACTACATACTGATATACACCTGAACAGCAGGAGAGGACTCTTTAAAGTAGAGACACTACATACTGAATACACCTGAACATCAGCAGGAGAGGACTCTTTAAAGTAGAGACACTACATACTGATATACACCTGAACATCAGCAGGAGAGGACTCTTTAAAGTAGAGACACTACATACTGAGATACACCTGAACATCAGCAGGAGAGGACTCTTTAAAGTAGACTACATACTGATATACACCTGAACATCAGCAGGAGAGGACTCTTTAAAGTAGAGACACTACATACTGATATACACCTGAACATCAGCAGGAGGACTCTTTAAAGTAGAGACACTACATACTGATATACACCTGAACATCAGCAGGAGAGGACTCTTTAAAGTAGAGACACTACATACTGATATACACCTGAACATCAGCAGGAGAGGACTCTTTAAAGTAGAGACACTACATACTGATATACACCTGAACATCAGCAGGAGAGGACTCTTTAAAGTAGAGACACTACATACTGATATACACCTGAACATCAGCAGGAGAGGACTCTTTAAAGTAGAGACACTACATACTGATATACACCTGAACATCAGCAGGAGAGGACTCTTTAAAGTAGAGACACTACATACTGATATACACCTGAACATCAGCAGGAGAGGACTCTTTAAAGTAGAGACACTACATACTGATATACACTGAACATCAGCAGGAGAGGACTCTTTAAAGTAGAGACACTACATACTGATATACACCTGAACATCAGCAGGAGAGGACTCTTTAAAGTAGAGACACTACATACTGATATACACCTGAACATCAGCAGGAGAGGACTCTTTAAAGTAGAGACACTACATACTGATATACACCTGAACATCAGCAGGAGAGGACTCTTTAAAGTAGAGACACTACATACTGATATACACCTGAACATCAGCAGGAGAGGACTCTTTAAAGTAGAGACACTACATACTGATATACACCTGAACATCAGCAGGAGAGGACTCTTTAAAGTAGAGACACTACATACTGATATACACCTGAACATCAGCAGGAGAGGACTCTTTAAAGTAGAGACACTACATACTGATATACACCTGAACATCAGCAGGAGAGGACTCTTTAAAGTAGAGACACTACATACTGATATACACCTGAACATCAGCAGGAGAGGACTCTTTAAAGTAGAGACACTACATACTGATATACACCTGAACATCAGCAGGAGAGGACTCTTTAAAGTAGAGACACTACATACTGATATACACCTGAACATCAGCAGGAGAGGACTCTTTAAAGTAGAGACACTACATACTGATATACACCTGAACATCAGCAGGAGAGGACTCTTTAAAGTAGAGACACTACATACTGATATACACCTGAACATCAGCAGGAGAGGACTCTTTAAAGTAGAGACACTACATACTGATATACACCTGAACATCAGCAGGAGAGGACTCTTTAAAGTAGAGACACTACATACTGATATACACCTGAACATCAGCAGGAGAGGACTCTTTAAAGTAGAGACACTACATACTGATATACACCTGAACATCAGCAGGAGAGGACTCTTTAAAGTAGAGACACTACATACTGATATACACCTGAACATCAGCAGGAGAGGACTCTTTAAAGTAGAGACACTACATACTGATATACACCTGAACATCAGCAGGAGAGGACTCTTTAAAGTAGAGACACTACATACTGATATACACCTGAACATCAGCAGGAGAGGACTCTTTAAAGTAGAGACACTACATACTGATATACACCTGAACATCAGCAGGAGAGGACTCTTTAAAGTAGAGACACTACATACTGATATACACCTGAACATCAGCAGGAGAGGACTCTTTAAAGTAGAGACACTACATACTGATATACACCTGAACATCAGCAGGAGAGGACTCTTTAAAGTAGAGACACTACATACTGATATACACCTGAACATCAGCAGGAGAGGACTCTTTAAAGTAGAGACACTACATACTGATATACACCTGAACATCAGCAGGAGAGGACTCTTTAAAGTAGAGACACTACATACTGATATACACCTGAACATCAGCAGGAGAGGACTCTTTAAAGTAGAGACACTACATACTGATATACACCTGAACATCAGCAGGAGAGGACTCTTTAAAGTAGAGACACTACATACTGATATACACCTGAACATCAGCAGGAGAGGACTCTTTAAAGTAGAGACACTACATACTGATATACACCTGAACATCAGCAGGAGAGGACTCTTTAAAGTAGAGACACTACATACTGATATACACCTGAACATCAGCAGGAGAGGACTCTTTAAAGTAGAGACACTACATACTGAGATACACCTGAACATCAGCAGGGAGGACTCTTTAAAGTAGAGACACTACATACTGATATACACCTGAACATCAGCTGGAGAGGACTCTTTAAAGTAGAGACACTACACATACTGATATACTGCCTCTCACCTGGACCTCAGTGCTGCTGTCCTCCTCCTCGTCCTCCAGCAGCTCCTCGCTCTCCTCCTCGCTCGCCTCCACCACCACCATCATCATCATCACCACCATCGCTCCCAGTAGCAGCAGCCCTCCTAACCCAGCCGTGGAGCTCCGTCCCTGGGGAGGCATGTCTGCAGGGGAGGGGGTCTGGATGAGTCTCTTCTGATGCAGAATCAAGGAGTTCCCATCATGCACTTCAGGCGGAGAGTCTGCTCCTCTCAGATGGAGTTTCCTGTCTCCTCAAACATAGAACTTCTTCTTCTTCTTCTTCTCTGGAGGTACAGGTCAGGGTTTAATAAAGTCAGACTGGATCTCCCTTCAGTCAACCCTCACATTAAATACAGAGTTTAATCCCAGATCTGAGGTCTGTCTGTGGGTCAGGATCAGGTTTTCTCTCAGTGATCGTGAGGTTATATGAAATGTCTGTTACCTTGTTAGATGTCTTAGTCTCTGTCCTTGTTGATGATGCAAATGGAGCTTCTGTGATGCAGGAGAAAGGCTCTCAGATGAAGTTTCTTGTCTCCTCAAGTAAGTGTTCTCGTCCTCTCCTTGCTCCTCTGTCTCTGAACGTGTCCTCGTCTCCCTCTGGTTTTATTTCCTCTCTCAAGGTGTCTGCAGGGTCCTAAAGCTGCTGACAGTGACTCTCTCTCTCTGCACAGAAACACTTCAGAGATCCTTTTCCTCTGAGCTCTGTGTTGTGTGTGAAGCACGCGTGCACAGCTCCAGGTGGAGGTGAGGCTTCATGTGACTGTGAAGCTGAAACTCATGTCACAGTTTAGGGCTCATAATGCTGATCTCCTGTTAGGGGTTCAGGACTCATGAGTCTGAGTTGAGCTGAGCAGTTTCCATTCATTTTAGAGAGATGTAAATGAAGGTCAACATTGTATTAATTAATATCTCTAACTACCTTTATTTACCATAACACACATCAGACACTCAAGAAACCTCATTAAAGAAACACATCTGTACTATTGTTACTAGCCACACACACACACACACACACACACACACACACACACACACACACACACACACACACACACACACACACACACACACAGACCCACACACACACAACACACACATACACACACACACACACACACTCAGGGCTGTAATATTACATCACTCGCACACACACACACACACACACACACACACACACACACACACACACCACACACACACACACACACACACACACACACACTCAGGGCTGTAATATTACATCACTCGTTACACACACACACACCACACACACACACACACAACACACACACACACACACACCACACACACACACACACACACACACACACTCAGGGCTGTAATATTACATCACTCGTTACACACACACACACACACACACACACACACACACACACACACACACACACACACACACACACACACACACACACACACACACACTCCCTCTCAGATAAGGAGGTGTGGTCTGACAGGATGATGAAAGTTAGTTTGAATTAAACATCAGCGACCATGTCCTCTGAATCTGACTGGAGCTGATAGACGCACACACACACACACACACACACACACACACACACACACACACACACACACACACACACACACACACACACACACACACACACACACACACACACACACACACACACACACACACACACACACACACACACACACTCAGGGCTGTAATATTACATCACTCGTTACACACACACACACACACACCACACACACACACACACACACACACACACACACACCACACACACACACACACACACACACCACACACACACACTCAGGGCTGTAATATTACATCACTCGTTACACGCACACACACACACACACACACACACACACACACACACACACACACACACAACACACACACACACACACACACACACACAGACCACACACACACTCAGGGCTGTAATATTACATCACTCGTTGATGTCGTCATGTTGTCGCTAAGTTGTAGCTCCTCCTTCCAAACAAAAACATGAATAAAATAAAATGTTATAATAATAACATAAAATGATAAATAAATAAATAAAAGTATAAACAAATAAAATAATAAATACATTAAATCTGCTAATGTTAAAATATGAAGGAAAAACTCAATAAAAATGAGAATCTAAGTTCAAATATTATGAATAAAATATTAAATAATATCTCTTACATTTGATGTAAACAGGAATCAATTCATATATAAGCATAGTGATAATAAATAAATACTGTTTAGAAAACTTTAATAAAATAATGAATGTTAATTTAAAGTGGACCTATCATGCTATATTTAAATGATATATTGTAGGGCCATACCTATATAAGGTATATTTATACGTTTCTGTTTTCAAAATACCAAACAGATCATGCATTTTAGCCATGCCTCATTTCGCTCTATGTGCTGTTTGCTGTCTACGGGTCTGATCAGCTGCTGACCACGCCCCCCTGCAGGAGAGAGGAGACGTGCTCTGATCAGCTGCTGGGCTGTCAGAAGAGGGGGAGAAAAAGAGATCTCCGTCCTCCGTGTTTTATTATATAGAGTCGTTATTCATTTGTTTTAAAGCTCAATAAATAACAAAGAAGACCTTTGACCGGCACTTTTCTCATTTTGTCTGGAAGATTTAAACTTTAACGGACATCTTGACCGGCGAAAGAAAACCTAACTGAAACTCTGCCGCACGGTCCCCTCGTTCCTTGGAAGAGGCGGAGAGGTGGGTGTTTGTCATCTGCTGGTGGACTAACCGGAGAGAATTACAGTGCTTGCCTCGACGGGGAGGGATTGCATTGAATTAAAGCAGCAGGAGCAAACGCTTGCCTCGGGGAGGGAGAAAGAAAGCCACAGCGGAGAATAAACAGAAGGGTAACCATGGTAACTATGGGCGGGAAGTCTTCTTCGCTGCTTTTGTGGCAGACTACAGCGCCACTTACAGGCCTGGCATATGTACTACAGCGTCTCCAGCGCTTTAGAACGGCAATGGCCGTGGCTGTCTCCTCCTGATTGGTGGAGTTGGCCCAATAGCCGTAGCGCCACCGTCCTGACGTCAGGACAGTGTTCAAATCTGGATCAGTTTTTATCAGATCCGTTGCAGCCCCTTTTTTAGAGATTTGGGTATGGAGGAAAATAGAGAGGGTTGTGTTTTCTGACACTTGGTGAGTTCCCTGGAACACCGGGGACACATATTCATGTAGAAAAGACGTACACAAGTGCATTTTGCATGATAGGTCCCCTTTAATGTTAAATAACAGATGATCATCAGCTCCCCCTGCTGGACAGAAGGACACACTGCAGCTGTTATAAATTATATATTATAAAGTGTATGGAAATATACCTTATTTAATATATATATATTATATTATAAGGTATACCAGTTTTTATTACAATCAGAAGAAATATATCATAAAGAGAGACATGATCTGTTTGGTTTTGATAAAAATGGATCTGTGTGCTGATGTTGAAACTGCATGGTCTCATTTGGGGCCTGGGCAAAGGCTAGGAAATCAGGCTCAGAGGTAGAATGGCTGCGTTTTAGGCAGCTAAGGAATAGCTTCACTTCACATGTCAAAAGTGCTAAGTCTAAGTA
>JAAOOA010002719.1:7500-10000 GCA_012861695.1 Trematomus loennbergii | reverse complement strand
CCCTTAACCCTCTGAGACCCACATAGGACATTTCCGTTTTTGTATATTTTTGTGTTTTGCCTTATAAATGGTCATTTCTTAACAGTATAATCAAGTTTTACACATCCCAGAAATCAGCACAACTCAGCTAATGATATATGTCACTCATTAGAGACTTATAAACACTATAATAGGGGATATTCTTTTACTTATTTCATTAAAAAGAGCTGCTAACCATAACATTGAAAGAAACATTGAAGACTACACATGATATATATCATGTGTATATCATCCTGTCCACAATCACATATGGCATGCTGAGCAGATTCGTCTGAATTTTCATTGACATCGTCACCTTGAAAAATCTTTGAACACAACGTGATATTTGGGATCGTATACGGCCCCGTGGGTCTCAGAGGGTTAAAGGGGAAATCACACATAAATATTCTGAACAATTATTTAATTGCTATTTTCTACATTCCACCCATATTACACTGTTATTACACTGTTATTACACCCATATTACACTGTTATTACACTGTTATTACACCCATATTACACTGTTATTACACCCATATTACACTGTTATTACACCCATATTACACTGTTATTACACTGTTATTGCACCCATATTACACTGGTATCAACCCTGATTATACCATTGCGTCATTTCCTGGTCTTCTCTAAAGAAGAGGGACCAATGAAAACGTTGTCATGTTGCCGTTGTTCAGCATGGAAACATTCATTAGCTAACAATGACATTATTGTTCTATTAATATAAAGGGAAGTCAGGTACTCTTTAAAACAGCTGCTAGTTATGGGTACTTTTTACTTAAGTACATGTCAAAGCCCATACTTCTTTACTTTGACTTGAGTAAAGAAGTCAGTAATTCTACTTTTACCAGAGTATTTTTAAACACGAGTATCTGTACTTCTGCTTGAGTACAGGATGTGTGTACTTGTACTCTCTGAATATCAGTGAGCTGTGATAAAGAATAATAAATGTCTCTGTGCTGCAGGACGAGTAACGGGAAGAGCACGGTGATCAACGCCATGCTGAGGGACCGCGTCCTGCCCAGCGGCATCGGACACACCACCAACTGCTTCCTGAGGGTGGAGGGCACCGAGGGCGAAGAGGCCTACCTCACCACCGAGGCGTCTAATGAGAGGAGGAGCATCACGGTACGACCAATGATATCACACTGTCCCTTTAATAACATGTTGTACTGTCCCTTTAATAACATGTTGTACTGTCCCTTTAATAACATGTTGTACTGTCCCTTTAATAACATGTCATACTCTCCCTTTAATAACATGTCGTACTGTCCCTGTAATAACATGTCGTGCTGTCTCTTTAATAACATGTCGTACTGTCCCTTTAATAACATGTCGTACTGTCCCTTTAATAACATGTCGTAATTTCACTTTCGTTATTAAAGTGACAGTAACATGTGGTTCTGTAATAACATAATATCATGTATGTAACATGTGGTTCTGTAATAACATGTGGTTCTGTAATAACATTATACAATATGGTTCTGTAATAGCATGTGGTACTGTAATAACATGTGGTTCTGTAATAACATGTGGTTCTGTAATAACATGTGGTTCTGTAATAACATGTTTATAACATGTGGTTCTGTCATAACATGTGGTTCTGTAATAACATTATAACAAGTGGTTCTGTAATAACATTATAACAAGTGGTTATGTAATAACATTATAACAAGTGGTTCTGTAATAACATTATAACAATGGTTATGTAATAACATTATAACATGTGGTTCTGTAATAACATGTGGTTCTCTAATAACATGTGGTTCTGTAATAACGTGTTTATAACATGTGGTTCTGTCATAACATGTGGTTCTGTAATAACATTATAACATGTGGTTCTGTAATAACATGTGGTACTGTAATAGCATGTGGTTCTGTAATAACATGTGGTTCTGTAATAACATGTGGTACTGTAATAACATGTGGTACTGTAATAACATGTGGTTCTATGTGGTACTGTAATAACATGTGGTACTGTAATAATATGTGGTACTGTAATAATAGCATGTGGTTCTCTAATAACATGTGGTTCTGTAATAACATGTGGTAATGTAATAACATGTGGTTCTGTAATAATAACATGTGGTTCTGTAATAACATGTGGTTTCTGTAATAACATGTGGTACTGTAATAATAAATGTAGTTATGTAATAACATGTGGTTCTGTAATAACATTATAACATGTGGTTATGTAATAATAACATGTGGTTATGTAATAACATGTGGTTCTGTAATAACATTATAACATGTGGTTATAACATGTGGTTCTATATGGTACTGTAATAATGAGGTACTGTAATACATGTGGTACTGTAATAATAGCATGTGGTTCTGTAATAACATGTGGTTCTGTAATAACATGTGGTACTGTAATAACATGTGGTACTGTAATAATATGTGGTACTGTAATAATAGCATGTGGTTCTCTAATAACATGTGGTTCTGTAATAACATGTGGTAATGT
>JAAOOA010002719.1:0-2500 GCA_012861695.1 Trematomus loennbergii | reverse complement strand
CACCGACTGTGTGAACGTGAACATTAATAGAATATCCCCTCCTCCCATCTTCAGAGCAATCTGACTATTATAACATTAGCGTTAAGAAAGCTTACTTAAATATCTGCCACAACATAAGTAACTGGATCAGAGTAACATTAAGTGCAGTCCGCGGCACTGTGAGTGCAGACGTCGATGTGTCCCATTATCATTCATATCATATCACATCATAATGTATCATATATTTCCTTATCTGAGTCAGCTGAGCCGTATCTGGCCGTGCAACACTCACAGTGTCACATACTGGATGCAGAAGTATTATTTTAAGCAACACATTAAGTTGACGAAACACTGGAGTCAAATGTAATGAAAGTCAGATCGTGTCTTAGACGGGGCAGTGATATCATAAACCTGTTAATGTACGCATTCAAACACTTTCTCTGTTACCAGCTGTATTCACCTTGCAGGTGCAGCTATGTGGCTTTTATCCTGGATAAAGTGTTTAAGTCATGGATGTTTAAAGTTTAACTTCTTCATATTTGACTAATATTAAAGTTCACTTTTCATTCAGGAAGTATGACGCTGCGCTGTCAGTACGCTTGTCCGTGTTTGAGATTGGTTGAATGCTCCAAATACCACCCCTTTCATGTGAACGCGCACCTAACTAGATAGGACACGGCTGGCTTGAGCGATCCACTTGATAACCAGCGTCGTAGGACCACTTAGCGAGAGCGCGTATGTTTTGGATTGGGCCAACCGGCTAACTCAGACATATCCAGGTTAGGTTGAACCAGCTTCGTAGTACAGGCCTCTGGCTTCATAGTACAGGCCTCTGGCTTCGTAGTACAGGCCTCTGGCTTCGTAGTACAGGCCTCTGGTGTATCATCAAAGTCAACTTTATTGTCAATCTTTCAGTTTTGTGTACAGAGAGATCCAATTACCGTTTCCCACAATCCAGAATACTAAAATAATATTTATAAAATATGTATATCCTATATATATCATATTTATATTATTCCTTAGTCTACATATCATTGATTATATGTATGTTATTGATTACATTTGTCTTTTTTTATTATATTTATATGAATTTATTTGTATATATTTTTATAATATTAATATTTGTTCTGTCTGCAGGAGAAACTTTTCTTCCACAAAGTCAGCGAGAGAATCTCCAAACCGAACATCTTCATCCTCCACAACCGCTGGGACGCCTCAGTGAGCGAGCCGGAGTTCATCCAGGAGGTGTGTGTGTGTGTGTGTGTGTGTGTGTGTGTGTGTGTGTGTGTGTGTGTGTGTGTGTGTGTGTGTGTGTGTGTGTGTGTTGTGTTGTGTGTGTGTGTGTGGTGTGCGTGCGTGCGTGCGTGCGTGCGTGCGTGTGTGTGTGTTTCCATTGTGTGTATATATATATATATATATATATATATGTATATATATAAAGTGCAATAAGCTTCTTAGTGCAATAAGAAGCTACAGGGACGTTAATCTACGTCGGTAATATTAACTTTATTTAATACAACATTTACGGTACAAGATGTAATCATACAGCCCATGTAGTATAATATTTTACAAATGATGAATTACAGCAAACATGTGCAATATATCCATTATTACAGCTCCGTGGGCTGGCAGTAAGGCGATATGGGTCCGTTCTTATTGTGCATCCATGGGTAAAGATAAACGCATGTAGTGCTGAACACGTAACATGAACGTGCCGGGCGGCGCGGTCCCGTGGGTTAGATGCGCGTTCATAATGCAGAGGAAATAACTCTCAGAATAACGTTATTAGCACATTTTTACAACTTGAGGACCGAATGTTTTTAATAAGGGCTATACAAGTGTTCATACTGGGTAGTTTATTTAGTTTAAAAAAAATTATCCAACGATTTACAGACCACTCTTTCCCCATGTAAGTCAATGGGAAAAAGTGTTTCCGGGCCCAGCGACCTAACAGAAGTGTAGTACCGCCGTTTGGCCACAACAAATATTTTCCTCAGAGTCCGGCGCACTTCCTGGGGGCTTGGTAAGCGCAATCTATCCTGGTACATGTAGTCGTAATGCATCCTGGTACATGTAGTCTTAAAGTTGGGTAGGTAAGTTTGAGAAACCGGCTCAAGATACACTTGTTGTTATATTCCATGGAATGCTCTTAACATCCTGATAGCAATGAATATCTGAAGTGCTTTGACAAGAAATACATAAATAAATATCATCTGTGGAAGCTGTAGTACTGTGAAAAGCACGACCAATCATCTGAGCCGGCCCGGCTAAAGTAACTGGATGGCCTACCTGCCTGTCAGCCTTCCATCTGTGCACAACTTATCTGGTGCCCTCATTGGTCATGTGCGCGTTCGTGTGTGTTGGAGGAGGGGCTCTGTGAGGAAGTGGAAGATTTGTTCCAGTTGTGTATTTTCAAATTCTAGCGATCTCGAGCCGGTTTCTCAAACTTACCTACCCCACCTTTAATGCATCCTGGTACATGTAGTCTTAATGCATCCTGGTGCATGTAGTCTTAATGCAT
>JAAOOA010002718.1:17500-41874 GCA_012861695.1 Trematomus loennbergii | reverse complement strand
TCAGCAGTGTACTTTGTACCACGAGGTCAGCTGCTGAGATCGTTAACAAATGAATGCACTTTTCAAGCCCTTATTGAGAGGAAACATTTTGTGGGGTCTCCTACATTGTTTCTAAAAACATAGTATGTGTATCCAGCAATATAGTTTGTACAGCGCAGGTCAGGTCAGGTCAGATCAGCAGGCCACACAAAGAAAAGAGGGCCAAGAGGTGGTAAACCCTTATGCTTTCCTGAACTGAATGTTTGATTGTCTAAATGTATGGAGGATCGAGTTAAGTCACATACAAAGGATATGGTTGAACTCACACACATGGGGTATGTTGCTCAACGGAGCAGGAAAAAACATCAGGCTTATATCGTCCAAAACACAGGAGATAACAACAAAGGCGTAAATCGAGGTGGCGCTAATATCAGCCGCGGGTGTCGGAAAAGCGTCGGGTCATCTGCGATGGGTCATCTGTGACGTCTTCTGGACTTCCTTCACGCCTCATAGAAATTAAATATGTAGGAGACAACAAGTATGTGCCTGTCTCCTCATAAAGATCAACAACCTGAAATGCCCTGCCTCCTCCTATCATAAAGAGGCAGCTGCAAGGTCGTACACAGTTCAGAATCACACATGATATCAGTGCATTCAAACAAACCCAAAGAGGACACAACATATTTTCTCCAACACAAGTTGAACTGACATGAGCTGTTTCACAGTGTGTAGGTTTTTATTTATTTCAAAGTGGGCCCATTTGAATTGTATTTATTCCTGACATGGCCATGAAAACGCCAGCCAAGTTACACATTCTTCTGAATCCCGATGACACCAGGAAGCTAGTTCTGCCTGATGGAATTCCAGAGACAATGGCGCAGCTTACTGATGAAGTCAGGAAAGTGTGTGAAATAGAGTGCCACAGTGACGCGTCCTAAAACCCGGAAGTCACGTTTTGTTCAGTAGATTTATGATTATAAAATTATAAAAGTAGGGTAGACATGTGGAGATTATCCGGCTGAACAAAACGTGATCCGTCTCTTAAATGTGTGTCAACCACAGACCTTATTTCCAGCTATTTTCCAAAATCCTATGGAGAAATTGCATTGTTTTTTTAGTGATGGTAAAATGCTGACTTACTTCCGGGTTTTAGGACGCGTCACTGTGCCACTCTATAGGTGGAGGTTTTAGAATGCAATATGAAGACAGAGACATTGGAGATGCACTAGTCAACCTGACATCCACTGCTGACCTTGAAGATTTGACAACTATCAAGGTCATCCCAATACCTGATGATGGTGTCCAAGAATACATCTTTACCGTCTGTGAAGAAGCAGTGTCTGCTCAATCAGACGATACTGACATCTTGTCCACACCCTCCAGCTCAGTCTCTACAAGACTCGTATCTGGTTGAAATGATTGAACTGACACAAAAGGCCAACCTTGTTCAAAGATTGCAATGCTGTGATTGAACTGCATTTTTCGTTGCTTAATTGTTTTGGCCTCTGTATGTTTCATTTGAAGTTAAAAAAGAATGTGACTTCACAGATTCTGGTAATGCTACTTAAACCCTTCTTAATGGCTAATACATGTTTATCTGAAGTTGTAATTAAGAGCTGCAGAAAATATTGTTGAAGTGTTTAAAAATGTAAAAACAACAAGATGTCATGCATACATTCTTTTATTAAAAGGCAGCCAGGTTTAAACGCATTACATATTTACATCTTAAAGGAGAGATATGCAAGCTAGTTTAACATGTTCATATGCATATTTGTGATGTATTTGGTTAAGGCTGCAGGAGAGTTTTGTAAAAAAATATAATTTAAAAAATATTGTATTTTATTATAAAACAGAATAGGTGATGCATATTTTAAAGACATCCCAATAAATGTTAAGGTCTTTTGAAGAGAATATTCCTGTCTTTATGTGAACTGAGCTAAACAAAGTGTTATAAGTTTAAGTCAAAATGTAATTTGTTTACAGTAAACAAAACACAGTATTGTATTGATGTACATTAAAGTTTTTGCTTTGTAATAAATGGAGATATTTTAACTGTAATAAAAAATATTGCCAGCAACAAAATGAAGTATTTTTTTTTTTTCACAAACTTACAAACTCTACTTAGATCTAATATAAATATGAGGTTAGTCCAAAAGGAAAAATTAAGTTATAACAAAGTAATGAATGTTGTGTGGTCTTCAGAATGAATCATCTTATTACTTTGTGTGAATGTAAATATATATCTTAGACGGAAGCAATATTTTTTACTTGACTCAAATACATTTTTTGAGGTAAAAAAATCCATTTGGAATAAAATAAAACAATTTGCTGTGAAGAATTTGCTGTAACAAATTAGCGATTTAAAAAAAAAGTTAATCCAAAGTATCAATTTTTTCAGTGTGGAGGCTTTCATTATTATTGTGGATCTGAATTCCCAATAGGACATTAATAATAACTAATCTGAGCAATACTCTATATAATAACTAATATGATCAATACTCTATGTAATAATAACTAATCTGATCAATACTCTATGTCATAATAACTAATCTGAGCAATACTCTATGCAATAATAATTAATCTGAGCAATACTCTATGTAATAATAACTAATCTGAGCAATACTCTATGTAATAATAACTAATCTGAGCAATACTCTATTAATAATAACTAATCTGAGCAATACTCTATGTAATATTAATTAATCTGATCAATACTCTATGTAATAATAACTAATCTGAGCAATACTCTATGTAATATAATTAATCTGAGCAATACTCTATGTAATATTAATTAATCTGAGCAATACTCTATGTAATAATAACTAATCTGAGCAATACTCTATGTAATATAATTAATCTGAGCAATACTCTATGTAATATTAATTAATCTGAGCAATACTCTATGTAATAATAATTAATCTGAGCAATACTCTATGTAATAATAACTAATCTGAGCAATACTCTATGTAATAATAACTAATCTGAGCAATACTCTAGTAATAATAACTAATCTGAGCAATACTCTATGTAATATTAATTAATCTGAGCAATACTCTATGTAATAATAATTAATCTGAGCAATACTCTATGTAATAATAACTAATCTGAGCAATACTCTATGTAATAATAACTAATCTGAGCAATACTCTAGTAATAATAATTAATCTGAGCAATACTCTATGTAATAATAACTAATCTGAGCAATACTCTATGTAATAATAATTAATCTGAGCAATACTCTATGTAATATTAATTAATCTGAGCAATACTCTATGTAATAATAATTAATCTGAGCAATACTCTATGTAATAATAACTAATCTGAGCAATACTCTATGTAATAATAACTAATCTGAGCAATACTCTAGTAATAATAACTAATCTGAGCAATACTCTATGTAATATTAATTAATCTGAGCAATACTCTATTAATAATAACTAATCTGAGCAATACTCTATGTAATATAATTAATCTGAGCAATACTCTAGTAATAATAACTAATCTGAGCAATACTCTATGTAATATGAATTAATCTTTGCAATATTCTATGTAATATTAATTAATCTGAGCAATACTCTATATAATATAACTAATCTGAGCAATACTCTTTGTAATAACTAATCTGAGCAATACTCTATGTAATAATTAATCTTTGCAATACTCTATGTAATATTAATTAATCTGAGCAATACTCTATGTAATAATAACTAATCTGATCAATACTCTATGTAATAATAACTAATCTGAGCAATACTCTTGTAATATCTAATCTGAGCAATACTCTATGTAATAATAACTAATCTGATCAATACTCTATGTAATAATAATTAATCTGAGCAATACTCTTGTAATAACTAATCTGAGCAATACTCTATGTAATAATAACTAATCTGATCAATACTCTATGTAATAATAATTAATCTGAGCAATACTCTATGTAATATTAATTAATCTGAGCAATACTCTATGTAATAATAATTAATATGAGCAATACTCTATGTAATATAATTAATATGAGCAATACTCTATGTAATAATATCTAATCTGAGCAATACTCTATGTAATAATAATTAATCTTTGCAATATTCTATGTAATAATAATTAATCTGAGCAATACTCTATGTAATAATACTTAATCTGATCAATACTCTATGTAATAATAACTAATCTGAGCAATACTCTATGTAATATGAATTAATCTGAGCAATACTCTACGTAATAATTAATCTGAGCAATACTCTACGTAATAATAATTAATCTGAGCAATACTCTAGTAATAATAACTAATCTGAGCAATACTCTATGTAAATTAATTAATCTGAGCAATACTCTATGTAATAATATCTAATCTGAGCAATACTCTATGTAATAATAATTAATCTTTGCAATATTCTATGTAATAATAACTAATCTGAGCAATACTCTATGTAATAATACTTAATCTGAGCAATACTCTATGTAATAATATCTAATCTGAGCAATACTCTATGTAATAATACTTAATCTGAGCAATACTCTATGTAATAATAATTAATCTGAGCAATATTCTATGTAATAATATCTAATCTGAGCAATACTCTATGTAAATAATTAATCTGAGCAATACTCTATGTAATAATATCTAATCTGAGCAATACTCTATGTAATAATAATTAATCTGAGCAATACTCTATGTAATAATACTTAATCTGAGCAATACTCTATGTAATAATACTTAATCTGAGCAATACTCTATGTAATAATACTTAATCTGATCAATACTCTATGTAATAATAACTAATCTGAGCAATACTCTATGTAATAATAATTAATCTGAGCAATACTCTATGTAATAATAACTAATCTGATCAATACTCTATGTAATAATAACTAATCTGAGCAATACTCTATGTAATATGAATTAATCTTTGCAATATTCTATGTAATAATAACTAATCTGAGCAATACTCTAGTAATAATAATTAATCTGAGCAATACTCTATGTAATAATAACTAATCTGAGCAATACTCTATGTAATAATAATTAATCTGAGCAATACTCTATGTAATAATATCTAATCTGAGCAATACTCTATATAATAATAATAACTAATCTGAGCAATACTCTATAATAATAATAACTAATCTGAGCAATACTCTATATAATAATAATAACTAATCTGAGCAATACTCTATGTAATAATAATAACTAATCTGATCAATACTCTATGTAATAATAACTAATCTGAGCAATACTCTATGTAATAATAACTAATCTGTGCAATACTCTATGTAATAATAACTAATCTGATCAATACTCTATGTAATAATAATTAATATGAGCAATACTCTATGTAATAATAATTAATATGAGCAATACTCTATGTAATAATAACTAATCTGAGCAATACTCTATGTAATAATAATAATCTGATCAATACTCTATGTAATACTAACTAATCTGATCAATACTCTATGTAATAATAATAATTAATCTGAGCAATACTCTATGTAATAATAATTAATCTGAGCAATACTCTAGTAATAATCAGATATGGGGTCGTTACTAAAAAAAAGTAATTTATTACATATTACATATTACTTTAAAAAAAAAAGTAATATATTACACTACTTCGTTACTCTCTACATAAAGTAACTCGTTACTTTACTCGTTACTTTACTCGTTACTTTACTCGTTACTTTACTCGTTACTCGCTACTTTACTCGTTACTTTACTCTCAGGGCCGGCCCGCCCCTCCCTACAGGCAGATCACGCAGACTGCTAAAGTTTCAAATGTTCTCTTTAGTTCAATTTCCATTGTCGCATAAGACTGATCCAGATAGCTCTGACTATGGCTGTCCTCTGTCTCCTGCTATCTGTATTTTGCGCAGTATATCTCTGAACGATGCGATGGTGATTCCACTGTGCAAATGGGCAACATTACCTCTACTATGAAGGATGCTACATGCCTGTCCATCTCTGCTTTGGTTACCGGTCCTCCAAATTCTAATTTGTGCTGCTTCGGAGTCGGCGGCGGCGCACTCACAACATCCTCACTCTGGGTTCGGGGGTCCTTAGCTATTAGCTTCACCTTAGCATGTGTTCTTTGCAGGTGTTTGTTGAGGTTTGACGTGGTGTTTGCAGCAGTGTATAACAGCTTCTGGCCTGGACACAGTTTGCACCTCACCGTCACATTCCTGTCTATTCTTCGGACGAACTCAAAATAATGGGCATACCTCCACCCCTCGAAAGTTATCGCTGACTCTGCCATGTTTATGCAGCACTGCCCGTGGAGATGTGGACGCGCAAGTCGCGCAGATTACGTACATATAAACCTGCGGCGGAAACCCCTCTTGTCTGTCAGTGTGATTATGACTGATTTTATAAAAGTAACAAAGTAACACGTGTCGGGGCAATGTTAGTAACTGTAGTGTGATTACTGAATTATAAAAGTAACGCCTTACACTACTCCGTTACGACAAAAGTAATATTATTACAGTAACGCATTACTTTGTAACGCGTTACATCCAACTCTGGTAATAATAACTAATCTGAGCAATACTCTATGTAATAATAATTAATTTGTGCAATACTCTATGTAATAATAATTAATCTGTGCAATACTCTATGTAATAATAATTAATATGTGCAATACTCTATGTAATAATAACTAATCTGATCAATACTCTATGTAATAATAATTAATCTGAGCAATACTCTATGTCAGGGGTACTCAAATACAAATCTTAAAGGTCCAAAAAAATGGTTTCAATAAGACAAAGGTCCGTTTATTACGGTCATTCAAACTTTTAAACAATTGCAACAAGATTCTTAACACGAGGTTGCAAAAACAAAAATAATCTGTATGCAGCAGTTTTCATTGTTATTGTGTCTGTGCTTGATCCCTCAGAGTCGCAGTGTAAGAGCTGCACAGTTATGAATAAAGGCAGCTGCACCCTCTTTCATTCAGCATTCCCATTTGCTTTATAAATGTCTTGCCCCCTTGTGTGTCCACTGAGGTTCGTCAGGCCAACACATCTTCAACAAACTCCCCCTTTGCCTCATCATAAAAACTCACAAACACCAGCAACTGAGCATTGTCAGTGGTGTCAGTGGACTCATCCACAGCTAAGGAAATGCACTGTGCATTTTTATTCCATCACAAAGCTGGTTAATCAAATCACCAGCCAGTATTTATGTTCTTCTGGTTGCTGTGGAATCTGAGAGGGGGATTGCTTGATTTGACCTGTTATTTCTCTTTTTGTTTGCCTTCAAACATGGTCTCCATCACTTCAGTCATGCATTCTTTTATACTTCAGTTATTATCCAGTGGAATGCCCTTACCTACTGGCCTAGTTAAATCAAAGTGGTTACTTTTTTTGGCTGGGCAGTGTAGTTTTACACACGTCTTATTTGACTTTCTCAGGACTTAAAACTGTTTTTTGGGGGCAGACCCCCACAAAGAAAAAAATATATTTACACACGTAAGGTCATCATCTTAACAGTGTTGTATGCTCATCCGTGAGCAGAGCATCAAGTTGACATGTCTATTACAGCTGAATGCGGCGATTACCATTTTGTTCAGCAAAACGCCTCACAAACTTATTAAGATCAACAGCTTTAGTGCGTTTTGATTAAATGCTGAGTACAGCCAAACTTGATAGTCTCTTCTCTGTCATTGTAGACTGCAAATACCTCATTCCTTCAGTACTTGAGTTCGAATGCTTCTCGTTTTGGGCCGTACGGTTCAATTGAAATCAGGGCCGGGGGAGGGGTTACAAGACGTGCATCTTGTGCTGCATTCACTTGCACTCGGACATTAGAGACTTTCTCTCTCATATGTCCGATGAGCCACAACTTTTCTTTCAAAACAAAGCTGCCAACTGGGGTGGCAGCTGGGGTGGCAAGGCCTATTTTTAGGGTACCAGTTGCCACCCGGTAGGTGAAACTAGGCTACTAGCTACAGTACAGATGCAACTAGGTGAGCTGTTAACTCTCGCTCTGACTTTTTTTTTTAAACACACACGTATTTTCCACCCGCATTCCGCGAAGACCCGCCCTACTGTGCCTCTGATTCGCAGACTGTTTGGGGGGAAAAAACGCTGACGGGATGCTGAATGTGATTGGACCAAAGCGTTGACAGACACACACAGACAGTGGAACAGTCGTACATGCAGAGTGCTGTTTGCAGTGGACATAGCGGAGAATTTTGACTCGTTGCGTTGTGGCGATGTCTCGCAGATAACACAGATAATACAGATAATACATATGAAAAGTATAATTTGCTCAGAGTCCAGAGACAGTTGTGGTTCGGTCCGGATCCGGCCGGACGGAGTCCGGACTTTGAGGATGCCTGCTCTATGTAATAATAACTAATCTGATCAATACTCTATGTAATAATAACTAATCTGATCAATACTCTATGTAATAATAACTAATCTGATCAATACTCTATGTAATAATAATTAATCTGAGCAATACTCTATGTAATAATAATTAATCTGAGCAATACTCTATGTAATAATAATAACTAATCTGATCAATACTCTATGTAATAATAATAACTAATCTGATCAATACTCTATGTAATAATAATTAATCTGATCAATACTCTATGTAATAATAACTAATCTGATCAATACTCTATGTAATAATAATTAATCTGAGCAATACTCTATGTAATAATAACTAATCTGAGCAATACTCTATGTAATAATAATAACTAATCTGATCAATACTCTATGTAATAATAACTAATCTGATCAATACTCTATGTAATAATAATAACTAATCTGATCAATACTCTATGTAATAATAAACTCATCTGAGCAATACTCTATGTAATAATAATAAGTAATCTGATCAATACTCTATGTAATAATAACTAATCTGATCAATACTCTATGTAATAATAACTAATCTGAGCTGGGAATACATTGCAATCAGTTGAAAGCTATTAGCGTCCGTTTATGAAGCTGAAGGAGCCTAGGAGCGTCCCAACTGCACGCCTCTGGACCCTGACCAAGCGTCGCTCCTGGACGTTTATGGAGTGAGAGTGTGTTGGTCTTTGACCTCACGTTACATTGATCATTTTTGTTTATTTGTTTGTTTGAATTTATGGAAGAAGTCAATAAATCCGCCAGAGGAAGCCAAAGGAATCAGCGCCTACAGAGTTTTATTTGGCCTGTTTTTAACGTGTGAGTCAAGAAGCGGATCCCTGTTAATGTGGCACAGTTTTAAATATCCTCCAAGAATGGGCCACGACATAGTCAAAGACTCCGGACCGCTGGAATAACTGATGATGAAGACGCATCGCTGACTGGAATCCCTGCTTGGATATTTGTGAATGGAAGACGGAGACTCCGCGAACAGAGAGTATGGATTGCGCAACGATCAGCTGTTGAGCCATGCGGAGGGCTGCGAGTAAACAAAAGACAACAAGAACAGTGAGTAAATGGACTAATATAATGGATGAGATGAACTTTTAAGCCAGATGGAAGATATTAAAGCTGAAAGAAGAAGAAGGTTGTTTTTTTCTTTGGTGTGCTGATGAGTGTTCACTTGTAATGTGGAAACAATATGGACACTATTAAGAAGATGTGTTGTATGTCATGCCTCAGAGCGTTTTAAACAACATGTTGACATCTGTTTTCAAGTTGTTCTGAATTATGTTGTTTCTGATTATTTCCAGATCACATGAATGCAGCACAAACACTCTCCCTCAATGATAATGAAGAAAACATATCTTGTGTTTCCGCACTGTGTTTTCGATCCGCTCAAAACTTTAACACATTATTCTTTGGCCAATGCTCTTTCACCAAGTTTTATAACATTTCGGCAAGTAGCTTGTTAGTATAAAATACATTCATTAATGTTATAAAAGGGTAAACAATGGTGAATTTCCCAATATAGATACACAGTCATAAGAGGCGTTTCTATAAAGTTTGAAATGTAAAATATACACAATATACACAAGGCATCAACGTGTTGAGTGAAGAAGTAGTGAAAAATGATATAGAAACAGCTAGTTAAGCATTTGGTAACCCTGAATTATAGTTATTCCCCGTGTTTGGCCTCTTTGTTGAATT
Source organism: Trematomus loennbergii (assembly GCA_012861695.1). NCBI lineage: Eukaryota > Metazoa > Chordata > Actinopteri > Perciformes > Nototheniidae > Trematomus > Trematomus loennbergii. Next base: position 31,827 of record JAAOOA010002718.1, on the reverse strand, counting down.
ATGAATTGTAAGATATGAATTTATTTATTTAATACTCTTATACTAATCACTTCCTGTATTCCCGTGATAAAAGGGACATGTGCAATAAAACGTGTCACTTCCGGTTGAAGCAAAGCCGACGGTGTATGTGTGTATTTATTCCTCTGTCACGTTAAACTATGTTCACGGTATTCCCATTATATCCATTTCACTCTAATACATATTAACAAATGTATATTTTGTTTAAAAAACAAGGTATCACTTAGAAAAATACATGGCATTACTTTATTAATACCTCTTTATTATCAAACTCTTACCCCATTTTTAGAGCTGCAAGTTCCAAATATTCTTATTTTATATGAAGTTGTTGCCTATTTTCTTAATGAAGCACTAAACTGGTTTATGAAATGGCCGAAACTATCCATCAGTGTGTCCTAAATCCCAAAATGACGCCCTCACATGAGTTTTACTGTCAACAACTCTGTTAAAAAGGAGTACAAATAAACAAAAAGCTGAACATATTTACCTTTTAGAAGCTGGAAACAGATCATTGTGAAGAAATATGCAACCGATGACTCGTTTATCAAGAGAATTGGCGATTTTTGTAATAGTTGATTTGGCTCTACTCTTCCCATGTTATGACCGAATGTAAAGTGCTTCCTTCTGTCCGACCTGTTATACATTAACCATGAGACCCACCCCCCCCCCCCCCCCCCCCTGCAGAAACTGTGGCCACGGGCATGTCAGTGTCATGATGATAATTAATGATGGCAAAATAGAGCCATCAGAGACTTGGCCTCCTTAAAGGCCCACAGCTAATCAGCGGCTCTATTCACAGCTAGCCTGACGATTGGCCTAGATAACCAGAAAGCAGAAACCAGGACCAACAACACTCCGTCTCCTATTCATAGAAAAAGGTCTCCTGGGACGTGTCGATTTGAGCCTTTACACTTAAGATTTCACGCAGCGATGCAGCTGACATGTAAGGGTTTGTTTGTGTCAGTAAGTAAGTGTTTTTGATGCTATGGCGGACATTTTTTCCAGACTGACAGACAATGAAACACACGTCAACTCTCATGCTGTTGGACAGGGCGCAGAACATCAACACAACATATTATACCCTTTAACAACAAAATAAGGGTGTATATGCTGCTAGCAATGTGGTTAAAAAGTCATTTCCCATTGTAGACAAGTAAGCCTTTCTGCCTTTCTGCCCAAGATTGAAAACATTACGGCGGTAAATACTTATTTTATATCTGTTATTTATTACGTTTTATAAGCGCGTCTTATGATAATCAGTGAGGTAACATTACTGTTCCTCTCAACAGAGTCTGGTGGCTTTGAGAAAACAATAAATGCATGTTTTGTATGTTAATACATTCTGGTAATCTCTCAAATTCCTGTTGATTTTATTCTAAATAAATCTCATAGCATCGTGCCCATTTAGTTTGTCCACCATGGTGTCATGTTACCATAGAAACAGAACGAACGGCGGGTATTAGAACAGCGGAAAGACAAACAAAGATTGTTTTTAGAAATGTTATTTGTTTCTGTCCAGTTTGAATGTGTTTGATAATCAGGAAGGTAAAATGTCTGTTTCTGTCAATGGAGTCTGGTGGTTTTCAGAGAATACTTATGTATGTTAAAGAAGTGTCAAATCCCTGTTGGTTTAATTGATGATATACTTACCTAAAGAGGCCCTATTTTGCATTGGGGTGTTCCCTTTCCTGTAGTGTGTTCTATAGGTTTTAGTGCATGTAAATGGTCTGCAAAGGCTAAAATCCCTGTGTTCCCTCCAGAGGAAGTTTCTCTCCCACACACTCCCCAAATGCAGGTTTTAACCTTTCACACTGAAAACAAAATCCAGATGTTAGTGGCGTTTTTTTCCAGTGGGATATTCACAGTCCAGAAAGCCTCAAAAAATGCCACCCCCCGTGCCCCGTCGACGACGACGGCGGCGTCGACGACCCTCGCGAAACAGAGGGCCTCATCATATAACTTTGCTTGGGGCCTCATGACTGTTACACTAAAAAATAAACGTTATTCACTTAGAAAGCTCATTCATAGGAACGACTATGTTTTGTTTAGTGCCTTTTACATTTGAATAAAGTATGTTTTGCTATTGATTAGCAAGGGAAATTACAGTTTCTGGCACATTTCACATTTTTATAGCGCCTTTCAAGGGACCCAGGCCCCTTTACATGGTGCAAGGACAGACAAAAAGACAAGGTGAGTTTTTAATGATGGCTTGAAGATGTCCAGGGAGGCAGCATTGCATTAATGTATTATATATTTACTTCTCTCTTGGACTCTTTAAAGTAGAGACACTACATACTGATTACACCTGAACATCAGCAGGAGAGGACTCTTTAAAGTAGAGACACTACATACTGATATACACCTGAACATCAGCAGGAGAGGACTCTTTAAAGTAGAGACCTACATACTGATATACACCTGAACATCAGCAGGAGAGGACTTTAAAGTAGAGACACTACATACTGATATACACCTGAACATCAGCAGGAGAGGACTCTTTAAAGTAGAGACACTACATACTGATATTAAGATGGAAATTAGCATAATATGTCCTCTTTAACTAAATGTTCTCCTCACAAAGAAGTTAGTCTTTGTCAAGTTTTTTTCAGTAGGAGAATAAACTTTCCATACATCAGAGAATAGATTTGAACATCTAGCTTCCCTTGATGCAGATGACATCACCGTGTCTCTGCCTGTCCGTCACATGCTTTGTGCCAGAGAGCTTTGGGCTGGATCACCTTATATAACAACACACCATTCTGCTCATCTGCTTAATCTCACTCACACTGGATAACTCTCCTTTTTTTTCTTTTCGGGCGGCAGTCGAGGCAATCCTAATACGCTCTGTGTGCCAATCCCTGTTTGGCCTCGACAACTTCCCCGTGTCCTCGCTCACTTTGACAAAACGCCCCCTTTGCCACTCTCCTCCTTATCCCACTTAACATTGTTATATTGTTAACATGTCAATACTCCTGCTCAATGACTGATTCTCCCATTGTGTGCACACATCACAACAGGAAACCCGCTGTGATTGGAAGCCGCATGACACACTTTAAGCCCCTCCATCTCCATCTCCATCGCCATCCTCTTTTCCTCCCGTAACAAAGAACCTCCCTACATTTATCACGCTACACAAACCCCTTTAAGTTAATTACTCGCCACCGAGGACAACAACAGTGATGTGCGCTGACACAAAAACACTCAGGGTGGACAGAGCTGGAGGCCGGAGGGCAGTCATGTCTCTGTGAGCTGTTCTCTGTGAGCTGTTCTCTGTGAGCACTCGGCAGTGAAGAGCAGAAGGGGGTGGGAAAGAGAAAAGGAGAAAGAAAACACTCCTGAAAGAAGTGCAGAGCCACTGGGTTCCTGTGAGGAAGCAGTGAAAGTCCATGTTGTCACTCCCAACTAACCATGGGAGCTTTTACACATGCTAATCATGCTAAACGAGGAAGGGGTTAATATCTCTGACCTTCTAATAGGGATAAAGGATGTGAGACAATATAAAAACATTGGATTAAATGAAGGTGTTATATGTAACATTACCGACAATAAAATGTATAGAAACTGCAGAACTAGGTTATATATTTGGTTCAGTTGTGCATTTCCATTTCCCCAAATGTCTCCAACATTTTCAAACCCATAGAAAAATGAAATGTAATTGTAATTAATGTAAACATCCTCCTGTCAACTGTGACTGTGTTGTATTCCCTTTGAGCATGCTTCCAGAAGATGTCCTAAATTTACTTTTTATCCATTTTACCATGCACTTTTTTAGATGTTGGTGCTTTATAACGCTATATTTGAACCGGATATGATTTTGTTTTGGTCCAGTGTACAGTTGATACCCATCAAATGTTAAATAAATCTGCGTATCAATAAAATATTGCCACTACTACATCACTGTACTTTAACGCAGCCTTTAAACAAAGTAAATCAACACTTAGGATATCCAAAATCCATGAAAATAATGGGCCTCAAATCCAAATATCAGAATAATATCAATATATAACTCCAAATCTCACGATACAATGATTTCCCCGCACCAATATAATATGTTCTGTTAATATAATAATCCTTCCAAATGAAAGTCCTCAGTAATGCTCTGTGTGGTGTCTCTTACCCAGATCCTGCCCACTGTGGTCCTGGGAGTTCCTGCTGGAGGTGTTGGATTCTCCGTCTCCGCTCCAGATCTGTCCCGTCTTGCGGACCCCGATGACGGCGGCCTCGCAGGCGACCCCCTGCTGCTTCAGGCGCTTCTGAGCCAGCGGGGTGGGGGGCTGCTGCTGCCGAGGGAGGGGGAGCGGCTCTTCTCCCGGTACAGGGGGAAGGTTGAGGGGCTTGGGGATACGAGGCTGGACGGACCCGACGAGAAGTCCTCCTCGCTGGAGGTCAAGTTCTCGTTGGAGCTGCAGTCCGGCGTGTAGCCTCCGCCTAACGGGGGGGGGGGGGGGGAAATCAAGATTCATCACAATGTTTATATAGATTTGTTTATTCCACACATGGCAGTTATTTTAAAGGTCACCTATTATGCAAAACCCACTTCTTCATGTCTCTTCTACATCAACATGTGTCCCCTCTTCTTCATGTCTCTTCTACATCAACATGTGTCCCCTCTTCTTCATGTCTCTTCTACATCAACATCTGTCCCTCTTCTTCATGTCTCTTCTACATCAACATGTGTCCCCTCTTCTTCATGTCTCTTCTACATCAACATGTGTCCCCTCTTCTTCATGTCTCTTCTACATCAACATGTGTCCCCTCTTCTTCATGTCTCTTCTACATCAACATGTGTCCCCACTTCTTCATGTCTCTTCTACATCAGCATGTGTCCCCTCTTCTTCATGTCTCTTCTACATCAACATGTGTCCCCTCTTCTTCATGTCTCTTCTTCATCAACATGTGTCCCCACTTCTTCATGTCTCTTCTACATCAACATGTGTCCCCTCTGTGTAAAGAGACTCTGAAAGTTTCAGGAACAAAGATTCTCTCTCTTTTTGTCCTGATACATTTCTATAAAACCTGTCTGAAAATGAGCTGATCAGATTTTGGCCACTTCATGATGTAATAACGATGTTTTGGCTTGTGTAACCATTAGCCAATCAGCAACCAAGGTAACCCCCCCCCCCCCCCACCTTATCACCTGAATCTCCTCAGGCGCTTTCACACAGGAGTACTTTTCCCAGGAATAGTTCCGATAGTTCTGGGATTTTGCGTTCACACCAAAAAGATCTGGAACTAGAACTTTTTTTCGGGAACCTTTCCACCCCTTTCAGTCCCTGCTAGAGAGCAGGTACTTTCCTGGGGAGGAAAAGGTTCCAATTTCTGATTGGCTGGGCAAATTGCAAACCACGCCCCGTAAAACTCCCAAAAGTTTTGTGAAGCCGCCATTTTATTTGCTTGCATTAGCATTATTAGCATTAGCATTATTAGCATTGGCCCAGCGCACCAACGGAGAGAGACTAACTTATGGCAACACAAAATAAAACGTGGGAGCGGTGGAGTGATGAGGAGGTGTCGGCGCTTCTGGCGATTTACTCGGGACTTCAATAATATATTGATGAAAAACAGTATAATAGGGGACCTTTAATGATAAAAGACCCACACTCACCTCCCACGTCGTCGAAGCTCCCTGGAGAGTAGGACCTCCGGGGCCAGGTGAGGTGAGCCTCCTCCTCCTGGCTGTGGTCCCGGATGTGGATCACTCGAGGCTCCCCCTCCCCAATCATCCCCCCCACATACACACTGGTGTAGGGCTGGCACTCGGACCTCCCCCCCACCTCCTCGTACGCCCCGTTGACTCCCTCCGTGGATCTCCCTCTCTGCACCTTACTGATGTCCCCCGATGCAGCAGAAAGGTTCCCAGGAAGTGAATGAAGGGACCGTTTCCTCTCCATCTGCATGGCCTGACTCCCCAGGGTGCTGATCTTGTCTGAAACCTCCCTGTCGTTGACTTTGACCAGGCCTCGCTCGTGGTGGTACTCCATGTTCACGTAGAAGGGCTTCTCCATCACCGACAGGCCCCTCCCGTCCCCTGCAGAGTGAGAGTTGGCCCTCCTGATGCGCTCAAAGTTGGACCTCAGAGCTGCCACGGAGCCTGTGCTTGGAGGATACTCAGGAACCTCTGGACCAACATCTTTCTGTTTGCTCGGAGACGCTGCATCCACCTCCAGATGTGCTTTACTGCTTACTTCATCTGTGTGCAGAGGTGGAAGAAGTGTTCAGATGCTTTACTTGGGTAAAAAGTACCAATACATTACTGTCAAAGTACTTCATTACAAGTAAAAGTCCTGCATTCAAAATCGTACTCCTGTGTTTGTTTTCCCGCCTTACTTTGGTATTCCTAGTCCAATTTTAACTGCTCTTACATTAACACAAAAGTCATTAATCATCACCAAATGTTATTTAACTCCCTTTTAAGCTGTAAACAATGTCTCAGGCTACTGGTTCACATGAATAACTGCAGAGAAAATAGACACTGAAAATGTCATGCTTGTCGATTTGTGGGTGTGTACTATCTGGTGGATGAACATAAACCCATTCACTTCCTATGGCGGTCACCAGGGGCGTCGCCTGGACCTGAAAACATTCGGGCTTAGCCCACAGTGGCGGCGGCACTACAGTGGCATTTTTCACTGCAACACTCCCCACACGCACACACACAGTACTGTAAACAGATATACTTTTCTTTATGGATATTTTACTAATCACTCCCCTTTTAAACTCTATTTTGTTTTACTGCCATATAGTATTTCATAACTGTTTTTCCTTTATTCTCTTTTTTTTAATAACTATAATGATCATATGAAGGTGTGCCACGGAAATAATCTTTTGAATAATTTGTGACCAAACCGTTTGAGACCCACTGAGATAACTTAGACTAAAGTTATGTATCTAAACACTCAAGAGAGTCCTTTAGCTCACCTGAGTCTCTCAGTCTGAGAGGAGAGGACTCTCCTCCAGCTTCTTGTGGAACAAACAGCTCCATATGTCCGTTAGTGCAGCTAGCTAACCAGATGCTAACAACACGGTCCATGCTGGCACCTCCCTCCCCCTCTCTCTCTCTCTCTATCACACTAATGCGCTATTGCCACACACACACACAGAGCCGAGCTTGAATGACACAAGCACACGTTTTTTCCATGCAACTCTCTGATTGGTCTGGTGTCATGCCTCTGTTGCATTCACTGAACACGGGTAATTACAGTGCTGCCGTCCTCTCTTGTGTCATGATGAGGTTCACGGAAAGCACGGTTAATGTATTATATTATTGAGGGAGAATTGTCCGGGGCTACAGAAAAAACATTCGGGGCTAAAGCCCCGGATGCCCAGGCCAGGCGACGCCACTGGCGGTCACCATAGGAGTTACAAAGTTGACTAAACCACCCAAAATGCAATGAAAGTGGTGATCAGCAATTACATGATATGTTCTAATGCCTACTGTGGAGGATATCATAAAGCCCTGAGGCAATAACATGTAAAACACAATATATATATTGATGAAAGTAGTAAAACGGTCAGATTTGACCTGAACACGACAGGAGGGTTAAGTAAAAGTACAAAAGTATTATCAACAAAATGTTGTCTTTATGTGTGTATATAATCCTAATTATTATACATGTGACATTTCTAGATACATTCCCTTTATTTTAATTGTTACCCTAGTGATACATGTCCTTTCTACTGTGAATTTGTATATACTTGCTGCTAATGTTAATGTTTTATTCTTATTCTATCTTTCAAATATTGTTAACTTGTGTAATGCTGGACAAATCTGCCGCTGTGACAAACAAATCTCCCAGTTTGGGATGAATAAAGTATCTATCTAAATGTAGTTGAGAAGAAGTATGAAGTAGCTCAAAATGGAAATACTCAGGTAAAGTACAAGTACCTCTAAATTGCACTTAAGTACACTACTTAAGTAAATGTACTTAGTTACTTCCCACCTCTGGACATAACAAAGACTTTGTTTCACAGAGCTGGCAGGCAAACATCGGGCTGATATTTGGTACTAAGGATTGATTGCCTTCTTACATCCAGCTCAACCAGGTAATGTCAAGTTAATGTCCCCACCTGTGTCTGTGTGCTGGTCTCCATCGTTGATCTGTGGAGAGTTTTTAAATCCCCACCGCTGCCCATCGTAGGATTTCCTCTCTTTGGCCAGCAGAGTCTGCAGGTAGATCATGCGGAAACGCTCCTTGTTCACTTCCTTCTCCAGTTGTCTGATGGACGTCTTGCATTTGTCCAGCTCCTGCTCGATGTTCCCCAGTGACTCCAGATCCATGGAGGGGGGGTCAGACTCAGGGAACTGGGCTTTCCATGCAGCCACAAACCCCACCGGCTCCACCATGATGATTATTATTATTCAGAGGGGGGAGGAGTACTCATATCGTGTACTAAAAGTAGAAAGTGTAGGAATACTCTGTTACAAATAAAAGTCCTGCATTCAAAATGTTACTCAAGTAGAAAAAGTATTATCATCAAAATATAGTGAAAGTAGCGACAGTAAAAGTAGTCATTGTGCAGATTGGTCCATTTCAGAATAATATATATGATATGTTTTATAATGATTGATCATGAAAGTGTTCTCAAAGCTGGTAAAGGTGCAGCTAGTTTGAATGACTTTGTATACTGCAGGGTAGCTTGTGGATTTACTCCAGGTGGAACTAAAGTCTGATTTAACACTTGATTATATTTCACATCATTCATCCACATCTGTGAAGTAACTAAATACATGTAGTGGAGTAGAAGTACACCATTTACCTCTGAACTGTAGTGGAGTAGAAGTATGAAGTAGCAGAACATGTAAAGTCCCTCAAAAAGGTATTTGAGTAAATGTACTTAGTTACTTAACGCCACTGTGTTAATATTATACCTCTAACATAGACTATTCAATCAAAACATGAAGCTGGATCTGACTGTTTACCTTCCATAGTGTTATCCAGAGGTAGAATCCACTTTAAAGTGAGTCAAAACTGTTTCAGTTGCAGCATTTACTCACAAACACAAAGAGAAAATCCTCTCTCCTTACTCCTGTTGATGCAGTCCACAAAAAAACGATTGTTATCCTTATTCCTGGTATTTAATCCCTTCTTTGTGCCCGTCTATTCTCTGGAGATGTGTCCCCTCTGTGTTTGCTGTCAGACTGAATCTCTGCTGCCTCCTTCTCTCTCTCAGTCAGCAGGAAGAGAGGAGGGGCTTACACTGCAAATGCATGAAGAAAAAACGTACAATAATATGTCAAAATGCGAGTTTACAGGCAGAGCTGAGGTAATGTTGAAAAACACCTTGACAGCTGTGAGAAATATATCTAAAAAAGCATAAAAACTGACATTGCAAGACATACGTAGTCCAACGTCGTAGAGAAGAGAGAGGATTTTTTTTTGCAAGAAGGTGAAGGGGAACGAGATCCTGATTTTAAAAACAACTACCTGCTTCTATTTTTAGCCCCAAAAAGACTACATTTAACTTAATTTCCACCTTTGTTTTCCCTTAGCTTTATATATGTCTCTCTTTCGGACCCACTTCGCACTTGTGCTTTTAGTTTTGCTCTGAAAACTCAGCTGGTTAATCCTCCCAAAGTTCATTGTGTCACAACCTGAAGCAGAGCTGTGAGGAAATGTCGCCACCTGTCGGTCAGAGACTGCAATTACAGAGAGGTGCGTTCAAGGACAGAGAGGTGCGTTCACGGGTACATTCAAGTATGGACAGTGGTATAAAAGTAACCAAGTGTATTTACTCAAGTATTGTACTTTAGTACTTTTTTGCCATATTTGTACTTTACTTAAGTATTTCCATTTCATGCTACTTTATACTTTTTACTCCACTACATTCCGCATAATAAGTGTTTTTACATTTTATGCTTTAAGTTGATTTGATTCTTATACTTTTGTACTTTTAATTAAGCAAAGTCTTGAAATCAGGACTTTTAATTGTAACGCAGTATTTTAAGACCATGGTATTTGTACTTTTACTTAAGTAAAGGACCGAAATACTTATTCGAAACACTTAGTATGGAGATTTACTGTGTTCATGTACAGAGCATAAGCACAGAGGATGCGTTCAAGACAGCATTTTGAGATTTACCAAAAATGCTTTGTATATTGACTATATGTAGGCCAGTATCATGTATATACTATTGTGCTTTAAGCTCGATTTATTTGTAGGCTATGTATTTTTAAAGCTTTATTTATTTTGAGTATGTGAAAAAAAAATTAAATAATTTTTGTATTTATGTTTTACTTTTATAATATAATACATAATACATAATAAAACATGTTTATACTTTTATTTAAAATTAAATTAAATCCATACATTTACTCAAACAGTACTCAACAGTATTGAGACAGTAAATCACTGGTTTAAATAAATTGTAATATTTATCTGTGTTGTTGATACGCTTGTTTAGTCAGACGATATTAACATATTTACACACAGCGTAGAGCCATCATTTATTTCATATAAAAGTACACATTATAATGTATTAAAGGCAGAGCATAGTAACAATATATAATATCAGTAAGAAAAGGCCTTGTAACGGTCTAAATCCATATGATAAAACATAAAGAGTAATAAGTCAAATATATATAAAACTTCACAGATTTAACAAGGAGTCTGGTTAACAGATGAGACTATGTTTTGTTTTACTTCTGAGCGAGTGTTAATTAATATTCGCCCCAAACTCTCACACATTTGTCACCTGGAAGCATTATTAACACAGACATTTTTGCAGTAGTAACTTCATATAAACTCAAAAACACTTTGTAACATGAACAGCTTTTTAACCTGTTAAGCCCTGAGCCTGTTTTTCAGGTCTCAGGCTCGAAAATGCCATTCCCAGAACAACTGACCATATCTTCCCTTCTAAAAGGGTTAAATTAATAATCTTTATTCTCAAAGTAATGATAAACCTGTGAGTTGGATGTAGAAAAGTCAGAATCAATGTTTTTTATTTTAAAGAAAATTCAGATTTCACATAGTAAAAAACTGTAAATTATAGTGTCCGTCCAAAAATTCTTTTTTACTTATAGTGAAAACCACCCTTGGATGATGGGTTAGTAGACTAAAAGCTTTAGGAATCCAAAGTGTGTGGTTGTGGACGTGAGTAAATGGACTAATACAATGGATGAGATGGAAGATATTAAAGCTGATCGGGATATGGATATACGTTGGATGCCTGCCAAGATAAAAGGAAACGGAATGGAGCAGAGAGAAATGTTTGTTACGACGCAATGCTTGGATTAAAGTGCGGATTGAACGATCAAAAGGATTGATAAAGTGTGATCCTAAGCAGCGGTGCCGCCAGGGATTTTGGGCCCGTGAAAATATATCACATTGGGCCCCAAAATATTTGTTTTGATATATATATATGTTGTTCCTGTCTCCCTTCAGATATGTTAAGTGGCATGTCATTCAACACAATGCTGCTCACCTCCTTCAGTTGGGAGAACAGCTGGTTCAGGTTCAGCCTTATGGGGGACAGGGCTGCTGAGCCTAGAGATGGATCTGTAGTTTGTACAGCGCAGGTCAGGTCAGGTCAGGTCAGCAGGCCACACAAAGAAAAGAGGGCAAAGAGGTGGTAAACCCTTATGCTTTCCTGAACTGAATGTTTGATTGTCTAAATGTATATACTTTGGGAGATAATAACTTTCCTAATGAACCAACACTTTTATTTAAAGGTCCCATGTCATGCTTTTCTGTTCTTACCCGTCCCCGTGTGATGTAGCTTTCTCTGCATGAACCGGTCTGCAGTCACAAACCCTCAGTACACCCTGTAGCGAGTACATGCCGTGTTCAAGTTGATGTATAACATGTTTTTTTAAATACATGTTATATATCTGAACAAATTTGCTGCAATAATTATTATGTAATAATAAACTTGCAATCAGAAGTCAATATAACTAATAGATCTAAGTTGAAACAAATGTGTTATTACAATCTTCTTAACTTGAAATGATGAGTTTATAAATGTAGAACTTGAAAGTGTGAGTTATAATAAGACTGAAATGTGAGTTTATTTGACTAGGAGGTCAATAAGGTTTCCTTGCTCTAATAATGTCAGATTGGTATTTGTTTCAACTCTGAGTATAAAGTTAAATCAACTTAACCCTCCTGTTGTCTTCGGGTCAAATCTGACCGATTTACTACTTTCATCAATCATAACTTTTTTGTTTTACATTCAATTGCATTAAGGCTTTATGATATCCTTCACAGTAGACATTTGAACATATGAAATTGCTGATCACCACTTTCATTGAACTTTGGATGATTTAGTCAACTTTGAAACACCCATGGTGTTCCCCATAAAGAAAAGGAATTAGTAACCATCCGGATCAGATAAAACACACACACACACACACACACACACACACACACACACACACACACACACACACACACACAACCACACACACACACACACACACACACACACACACACACACACACACACACACACACACACACACACTACTCTAGATGTTTTATGTCCCCCCCCACATGGATCACACCTGGCACACCAATACATGTTCAGTGTCTATTCTTTGTATTTACTGCAGTTGTTCATGTGTACCAGTAGTCTGATACAATATGTACAGTTTGAAAGGGTGTTAAATGACATTTGGTGATGATTAATGGTTTTTGTTTTAATGTAATAGCAGTTAAAACAGGTACAGTACAAACACCAAAGTAAGGGGGGAACGAAGACAATAGGAGGGTTAAACACTTAAAAAACAATGTTAATACAACTAGAACCTTTAAGTCATATCAACGAGATTTACTTGCATTAATGAGTTGAAACAAAGTTTGTCTTCAAGTTGACTTGATTTGCTTTTCCAAGGCAGCAGGTGGACTTTCATTTGCAAGTTGAACTGACATGAACTGTTTCACAGTGTGTAGCTTTTTATTTATTTCAAAGTGGGCCCATTTGAATTGTATTTATTTCCTTCAAATGTGCAGAGGACTCCCCAAGTGCTGTGTTTCATTTATTTTAAAGTAGGCCTGTGTATTTCTTTTTATTCTCCTTATACGAGTTCTTTGTTTATTATTAGAGGTTAACAGTTTTCTTTAATGTAATAAATAATACATGTCTATGATATAACAATAAATACAACGTTATAGGCTATCAAGCTATCAGATATGTTTTGCCAACAGTTTTGCGGCTCCAGACAAAAGAAATGGGTGGAAAAGGGGGCATAATGGCTCTTTGGGGTCCAAAAGGTTGCAGACCCCTGCCATAGTTTATGGGCGCTGTACGCTATCAATCAATCAGCTATTTCAATACTAACCTGTTAGAACTAAAGCCTTGAGGTTTCATTCTCACACAGAAACAAAGCAAACCAGGAGAAACACTTTTGAAATCAGCTCACTCTCAGAGTTTCATGGATTATTAAAGAAGTTTTATTATTTTTTTGGTACATAGCAAATGACAGCGATGACAACATTTGTTAAAAAAAGCCACATCAAAAAACCTTAATTGGCGAAAGCTAAATTCTTCAGAAATGCAAAAACAACAAAATCAATCAAAATTCTTATGAAGCAAAAACATTTCTCGGTTCCAAAATCACAACACTTGTTTACGGACAATGTTAACATTTTAAGTACGAAATAATTAGTCTCCTGAATTTGGGAAAATCCTAAATCACAAAAATAATCTGAATTCTTTGAAAAAAGTGAAATTCAAAAGAAATTAAAAATGTTTCATAAAAGTCCAAAAAGTAATGATTACAGATTATTGATCATCTTGTGAAATAAGTACAATCCTCAATAATACAAAAACAAGCACATTTCTTGATCACATAACTAAGCACATTACCTTTTAAAAAGGAAACTTCTAGCAAATTATGTACATTTTTAATTACAACATGTTAGTATTTAATATCTTATGAATTTGGGAATGCTCTCCAATAGGTGGAGTTCTTCAAAACAGCTAAATTACTACAAAATACAGAGAAATACCATCAAAAATGATATAACGTAAGAAAAATACTGAATGATTGAAAATGATTACAAACTGAGCTCAGTACATGTGAAATAAGAACTTTGAAGAAAAGTTACAATCTTATACTTTTTGGCAAATTACAAATATAATCGGATTTCTCTGAAAAGCTTTTTTTATACAAACAATCTCTTCAGACTAAAATCAAGCTAAATTCAACTGAAATCACATTTTTCAATAAAAAAACATCAGCATTGTTATGAAATAAGAAGTGTTTGGACTATTTACTTTTGTTCAATTCCTATTTGTATATTGTTCAGCTAAATCTGGCCCTGCTGCTAAAATGACCCATGTGACCCACAAGGGGATCAAATATCCT
>JAAOOA010002718.1:0-15000 GCA_012861695.1 Trematomus loennbergii | reverse complement strand
GTTCCTGCTTCTGGAGATCCACATGTTTGCCTGCCCCAGCAGCAACAATAAAAACAGTCTCTGTGAAAACCTCCTCTCAGTCTGAAGACACCGCTTTGAAGACATTACAAAGAGCTTTCAGTCTGTGACAGTCCAGGTAGCAGAGAGGGATTGTCTCTTTGTCAGAGAGAGAGAGAGAGACTAACAAAGAGACAGAGGACATGATGTCATAAACAATGTCCCTGATGGCTTACCTGAGCAGGTGAGATTCAGGAGGTAGGAAGAGGAACCTGATGCTGCACACTCCCTCAGAGCAGATCCAGACTCAACACAGTCAGAGCTGATCCTCCACGTAGATCTCCTTGAGGACTCCTCTCTCTGTCCCACAGAAACAGCAGAGCCACAGTCGAGCTCTCTGCAGAGAACAGCTGCTGCCTTCAGGGTCCAGAGAGGGTAGCCCCCCACTGGTCTCCATTCTCCCAGATGTTCCACCTCCAGAGCTCCTGCACAGCGACTCTCTCCTCCCTCCAGCTTAACACCACCAGGCTCTGAAGAGAAACAAGAGAGAGATCAGAGAGAGAATAAAGTGAGTTTGATGAGAACAGAATGAACCAATCACAGCTCCTCTCTACCTGAGCAGGTGAGGCTAACAGCTGTGCCAGGTGAGCAGGTGTTTCTCTCTGAGGCTGAGCTACAGTCCAGGAGAGCAGACTCATGGCCTCCACACTGGAACTCTTTGGTCCACATTGGAGCCTCCCCTTCTCCATAGAGCGCCCCTGGAGGACTGAAGGAGCCCCACAGCCCAGCTGCCGGCAGACCACCTGAGCATCCTGCTGGTCAAAGTCAGCCTCACACACTGAGGACCAGGACGGGTTAGACTGGTTAGACTGGTCAGACTTCACCTCCAGTCTGCCTGAGCACAGACCAGTCCCCCCCAGCAGCCTGACAGAGTCTGCAGAGGACAGAAGATCAAACAGAGGTCAAGACACACCATCAAAGAGATGAAACTATATTTCAGAGATTCAAACTGGACTCAGTTGCGTTTTGTAAAAATGCAATATCAAATATGTTATTGATGCACACCAGAGCTATACCCGCTGGGACAAACATCCAACAGAGTCTTTACATGCAGAATTCTGCAGATACATTTGACGTGTTCAGAGAAAAACACCAACAAATGCATGTAGAGCAGAATGAGGCAGATACCCTCTGATCATTAACACTCAAAAGAGAGCACTAACATTCTTTAACCACCTTAGATCCAGCCCCCGAGACACCCTCCACTCCAAAGCCCTCCAAAGCCAAGAGCTAACCCCAGAGAAGAGTCCCCTATGTCAGCTGGTGCTGAGGCTAACTGCCCCTCTCAGAGCCACTCTGACCAGTCTCTCAACAACACTGCTCTCCAAACACCAATCACAGTCAAACGCATTATAACACAATGTAAACACAACTATTTAGAACATTGGAAAGAAGAAACTAGAAGCCAAAGTAGATTAGAATGTTACCTGGCTCTAAAGAGAGAGTATGAGCTTGCAGAATATCTGTCTACTGTCAGAGATAGAAAGCAGAGACAGATCCTAACCAACATTAACATCCAAGGTCTACACTCTTCTCTGTTTGGACAGAAATATAGAATAGATGAATTTAAAGAGAACACTCAAAATGTAGACATTATTATCCTCCAAGAGACCTGGTGTAGATCTGATTCCAACATCCACTGTCCCCAAACAAATTCTTCTGCCCTCGATCAAAAACCCAGCAATTAAAAAAGGGAGAGATTCAGGAGGCATTATAATTTGGCACAAATTCGAACTCTCAAAATATATAACAATAATAAAATCTGAGCCCTCCCACATCTGGATTAAACTATCCAAAAGCATCACATGTACAGAAAATGATTTGTTTGTATGTACAATATATGTGCCTCCGAGTGACTCTCCTTACTACAGCGAGGAAATATTCCCACACCTCCACACCCAATCTGCAGATTTCAGGCCCAAGGAAAAGTGTTGATCTGTGGAGACCTCAACGCACGTACTGGAACCCATCCAGACTCATACTCAGAGAGTGGTAACAAACATATATTTGGACAAAACTTTCCCCGCAACACCACAAATCTTCCTCGCCATAATTCTGACCCTCAGATAAACAAGAATGGGAGAGACCTGCTCCAACTCTGTCAAAGCCTCGGTCTGTACATTGTTAACGGTTTAGAGGTGACTCTTTGGAAGACCCACCTTCTGCTCATCTCTTGGCACGAGTACCGTAGATTACATGATAACTGACTTGGACCCGCTCTTTCTCAGTTCATTTATAGTCAAACCTCTAACACCTCTATCGGATCACAGCCAAATGACTGTGTTCATGAAAAGAACAGAAACTAACAGTCCACAATCTGAGCCCAATAATCTGTTTAACATTAAAAGAAATACAAATGGGCTCCAGACAGTGCACAAGAGTTCCAGAAAGCTATTGGAAACGAACAAATTCAAAGACTCTTAGACAACTTTCTGGACACCACATATGACCACAATAAAGAAGGCATAGACCTGGCAGTTAGAACAATGAACCAAATCTTCATGAGAACAGCTCATACATCCCAACTGAAGAAATGCAGCAACAAGCCCAAAACAAAAAGAAATCAACTGGTTTGATGAAGAATGCCAACAAAAAAGGAAAGAACTTAGGAAAATATGGAACCAAAAACATAGAGATCCTAGCAACGCAGACGTACGCCTCCTTTACTGCGACATGCTCAAACAATACAAACGTACACTCAAAATCAAGAAGGCTCAGTACACACAAAAACAACTAACGATAATCGAGGAGTCTTTAAACACAAACAGATTCTGGGAACATTGGAAAAATCGAAGTAAAAGTAAACACGATGACCCAGTTATACAGAATGGAGACATCTGGACGATCACTTCAAACATCTGGATGGTAACATTCCTATCAATTCTGACTCAGAACAAACACAAGTCATTGAAAAGTTCAACAACTTAGAATTGGTCATCAAGGACTCCCAGAACCCTTTGGACTTTCTAATTACTGAACAGGAACTGGAACAAAAGTTGATTAACCTAAAACCAAAAAAAGCAAGGGCTTGACGGCATATTGAACGAGATGCTAAAACACTCAAGTAAAAAGATCAGATTGGCTATACTCAAACTATTCAATTTGATCCTGATTGTAGGTTACTTTCCTGACAGCTGGAATCGTGGTCTCATAACACCCATTTTTAAAAACGGCGATAAATCTGACCCTATAATTACAGAGGCATTTGTGTGAACAGTAACCTGGGGAAGGTCTTTTGTAGTATTATAAATTCCCGGCTTATGGACTTCCTTACGAAACACAATGTCCTGAGCAAAAGCCAAATTGGATTCTTACCAAATCACTGCACATCAGACCACATTTACACCCTACACACCCTAACGGCCCGTCCACACAGCAGCGTTAAAAAAAACTTGGAACGCTTCTGCCCATTCACTTTGAATGGGGTGACGTCACTTTGCCTCACTTTTCGCCGAACTGCATTGTGGGAAGCAGAGCGGAGATTTTCAGGATTTTCAGGATTCAAAGTTGAACAATGTTCAACTTTTGAAGCTGAGGTGGAAGCGTCAGCCAATCAAATCCGGTGTATGCAAATCTGACAGTTCAAGCGCTAGCCAATCAAACCGCGTGTATGCTGGGAGAGACATACCGCAGGTCATTTCCTCATATTCCAAAACATGGAGGAGAAATTAGCGGTAGGGAATCACCCGGTGCTTTATGACCAGACCCTATTTACCTACCGGGATATAAACCGGAGGAGCCAGGCATGGAGGGAGGTGGCAGAGACAGTGGTAGGTTTTCGCCTGTTTGGGGAGTTTATATCCAGTTTACTTCGGGCTTTTTTGCTTCGTATGTCTGGGGCGGGAGATTCATGTGATTGGTTGTTGGTGCCTTGCTAGCAAAAAATCCCCAAGCTTCAGATCCGCCCACCTCCAAGATTTTTTTAACGCTGCTGTGTGGACGCTCCGTAATTGACAAATATGTGAATCAAAATAAAAGCAAAATATTTGCCTGTTTCATTGATTTCCAAAAAGCATTTGACTCGATTTGGCATGTTGGTCTATTCAACAAACTACTTCAAAGCGGTATAGGGGGTAAAACATTTGACCTAATAAAATCTATGTACACAAACAACATGTGCAGCATCAAGATCGGACACAAAAGAACAACCTTCATTTCTCAAGAACGGGGAGTAAGACAAGGATGCTGTTTATCACCGGCCCTGTTCAACATCTACATTAAGGAACTGGCCACTATCTTAGAACAGTCCACCTGGGCTCACACTTCACAAGTGATCAGATTCCTGCTGTATGCAGATGATTTCATCCTGTTAAGCCGGACAAAAGAAGGACTTCAACAGAGTTTAAATATACTCGGAGGTTACTGTCAGACCTGGGCCATGGCAATTAACATCAAAAGACAAAAACAATGATATTTCAAAAAGATCCAGATGTCAGGCAAACAATATTGACTTCACAATTGGGACACAGACAATAGACAATTGCTCAGAATATAATTATTTAGGCCTGAAAATAAGTCCCACTGGAAGCTTTAATCAAGCTGTCAAGGAACTGAGAGAGAAAGCACGCAGGGCGTTTTATGCAATACAAAGACAAATTCACATTTTAATTTGGCTTAAATGACTTCAATCAGTAATACAACCCATCCTACTCGATGGAAGAGAAGTGTGGGGCCCACAAACAAACCAAACATTTGACTAATGGGAAAATCATCTAATAGAAAATGCTCACAATGAGTTTTGCAAACGCATCCTACAGGTTCACAGGAGAACAACTAACAACGCCTGCAGAGCGGAATTAGGCACCTTCCCATTATTAATACAAATCCAGAAACGATCAATTAAATATTGGCTACATCTAAAAGAAAGTGACCCCACTCCTACCACCACAAAGCCCTGCAGCATCAAGAGAGAGAGAGAGAGAGAGAGAGAGAGAGAGAGAGAGAGAGAGCGCAGAGAGAGAGAGAGAGAGAGAGAGAGAGAGAGAGAGAGAGAGAGAGAGAGAGAGAGAGAGAGAGAGAGAGAGAGAGACAGAGACAGAGACAGAAAGAAAGTGACCCCCACTCCTACCACCACAAAGCCCTGCAGCATCAAGAGATGAACAAGGGATAGAGTCCCCTCTCTCAGCTGGTCCTGACACTCTGTTCACAAACCGGTTCAAACTGTCATCAGGACCAGTCTGAGCCCACATCTATTAGAGTCAACCAAATTATAACAAAACACACAAAAAACGACCTCACTTATTGGAACACTGAATCCCAAACACAAAGTAAAATGCAATGCTATCTGGCCCTAAAAAGACAGTACACTGTGGCAGCCTACCTGACCACAGGGACTGATGTTACACAGGAAGTTGTTGACAAAGTACAGAGAGAGGGAGAGATGAGAGAGATGAGAGACAGAGAGAGAGAGAGAGAGAGAGAGAGAGAGAGATGGGGGGGAGAGAGAGAGAGAGAGGGAGAGAGAGAGAGAGAAGATTTGATTTGTTAAACACACATCTTGAAAGCCATCTCTTCTCATAGAAACAGAGTTCAAAGCTCTCCCTCCACCACAGAGCTCACAGATGGAGTGAAACACTAACGGTTTAAAAACTCCTCCATGTTTCTCATCAGAGAGTGAAATCTAAAATCTAACTCCCTCTTGCTTTCACCAAGAGAAACACATGTTAGTGAGTTGCTGAGCTGCTGTACTGTTTACTCTGTTGCTCCTGCTTCTGGAGATCCACATGTTTGCCTGCCCCAGCAGCAACAATAAAAACAGTCTCTGTGAAAACCTCCTCTCAGTCTGAAGACACCGCTTTGAAGACATTACAAAGAGCTTTCAGTCTGTGACAGTCCAGGTAGCAGAGAGGGATAGTCTCTTTGTCAGAGAGAGAGAGAGACTAACAAAGAGACAGAGGACATGATGTCAGAAACAATGTCACTGATGGGCTTACCTGAGCAGGTGAGAGTCTGGAAGGAGCGAGAGGAATCTGATGCTGCACACTCCCTCAGAGGAGATCCAGACTCAACACAGTCAGAGCTGATCTCCCACACAGGTCTCAATGAGGACGCCTGTCTCGTCCCACATAAACAGCAGAGCCACAGTCGAGCTCTCTGCAGGCGACTCCTGCTGCCTTCAGGGTCCAGGAGAGTAGCCCCCCACTGGTCTCCATTCTCCCAGATGTTCCACCTCCAGAGCTCCTGCACAGCGACTCTCTCCTCCCTCCAGCTTAACACCACCAGGCTCTGAAGAGAAACAAGAGAGAGATCAGAGAGAGAATAAAGTGAGTTTGATGAGAACAGAATGAACCAATCACAGCTCCTCTCTACCTGAGCAGGTGAGGCTAACAGCTGTGCCAGGTGAGCAGGTGTTTCTCTCTGAGGCTGAGCTACAGTCCAGGAGAGCAGACTCATGGCCTCCACACTGGAACTCTTTGGTCCACATTGGAGCCTCCCCTTCTCCATAGAGCGCCCCCTGGAGGACTGAAGGAGCCCCACAGCCCAGCTGCCGGCAGACCACCTGAGCATCCTGCTGGTCAAAGTCAGCCTCACACACTGAGGACCAGGACGGGTTAGACTGGTTAGACTGGTCAGAGTTCACCTCCAGTCTGCCTGAGCACAGACCAGTCCCCCCCAGCAGCCTGACAGAGTCTGCAGAGGACAGAAGTCAAACAGAGGTCAAAGACACACCATCAAAGAGATGAAACTATATTTCAGAGATTCAAACTGGACTCAGTTCCAACATGAGTTGATGATGAACAACAGAACACATGTTTATAAGAACACAGACTGCAGGTACCCTCACATCTACATCTGATACCCTCTAGCAAGTGGTCTCCATTAGTGAACCCTTTCCCTGTGTCTTCAACAAAACCTCCTCCTCTGCAGATCCTCTGCTCCTGCTCAGCTCCACCTCTGCTCTCACACAGACACTTTCAAAAGGTTTCATTCTTTACTCTACATGTGTGTTTCACATGTGTTATCTGATTGGTGTTTGTAAACACGTTGTTCTTCAAACATGGCGTCATCATTGAATTCAAGCTGTTGTTTGTATATTGATCTCGTGTTTTCCATTAAATGGTGAATTGTATCATTCTAGAGGTGGAGGCTCCAAATAACCCGGTGGGTTTCATGACTCTTCATATCAGCCGTGCTCCAGGCTGCAATGAGTGAAATGAAATGTAATACTGCTTGTTCATTTCTTTTGGTTCACATTACATTGATACATTTTAGAGACACAGAAAGCATAGAGAGGCAGAATCTGGAGTGAGACGGCCCCTGCTGTGAGGATGATGGTTCTGGCCTCTCCCCTCTCACTCTTTTGAAAACTCTGAACATGGATTCTTGTGACTCTGTAAATGAGTGCTATATTTTCCTCCTTCATCTGCGGGGTCTGTGGGACGTCCTACGTTGTGTTTGCGCCGCGCTTCGACTATGTGAACTATGTAGGCCAATCACAACAGGCTATTTTACATTGGCCTGTTGTGATTGGATAGAACATCTCACACAACAGAAGCCTGAATACGTTAATAAATGTTGCTTCTAATTGTATTCATTTTTTAAAGGGAAACTTATTTTTGCTATTATTTAATTATTTAATTATTCATTTTGATAATCAAAAATAAAAATCCGGTAAGCTATATTTTCTCTCAGTCATTGTTGATGAATGAGTGGGTGGGCCTATAGACCCAGTAGCCCACCCACAACGCCCGGCTGCTTCATACACTGTTCATCATTTGTTATTTGGGTTTGTGTATTTTTTTAATTCTAAAAACAAGAAAATAAACAATAAATGAAAATGTCATGATGATGTCACTGATGATGTCACTGATGATGTCACTGATGATGTCATTGATGGGTTTACCTGAGCAGGTGAGAGTCAGGATGTCTTAGAGGAATATGATGTGCACACTCCCTCAGAGCAGATCCAGACTCAACACAGTCAGGATGATCCCCACACAGGTCTCCATGAGGACCCTCTCTCTCCCACAGAAACAGCAGAGCCACAGTCCAGCTCTCTGCAGGCGACTCCTGTTGCCTTCAGGGTCCAGAGAAGAGTAAGGGCCCCCACTGGTCTCCATTCTCCCAGATGTTCCACCTCCAGGTCTCCTGCACAGCGACTCTCTCCTCCCACCAGCCTAACACCAGGCTCTGAAGAGAAACAAGAGAGTCATGTACCTTCATTGATATTAGCATATTTTAATAATTAATCATTTATACTATTAATACTTCCGAGTGATAATCAGATCATTAACTCCAGCTCTCTATAAACCGGTGGTGGGAAGTAATAAAGTACATATACTCAAGTACTGTAAGTACAGGTTTGAATTACTTTACTGGAGTATATGGTTTTATAATACTACTACATCACATGTATTCAACAAAATGAGTTCAAGTACTGTAAGTACAGGTTTGAATGACTGGTAACACTTTATATTACGGTACACATATTAACCATCAACTAGTTGTTAATTAACATGCTTATTAGCAGTATATTGGCTCTTTATTAGTCATTATAAAACACTTATTAATGCCTTATTCTACATGACCATATTCTACAAGTAATAAGCCATTAGTTGAGAGCTTTTCCTCAATAACCCTCTAATTAGTGCTTATTTATTGCAAGTAAGGAAGTTATTGTTCATGAGTTTGGTCTTAATATGCGCTGCTCAATATGGGCCTAATAAGGCAGCAGTACCACAAGAATAGTAATTATCCCATAATAACACTTAACAAATATGATCTATTCTTATGTAACAAGACATGAAACTGTAAGTGTTCATTAAGTCTAAACAACTCAAAATGAGGTATTTCTATCTAAGAACATGTTCCCTATTTTAAAGTGAAGTCTTGTTCATAACCAATAAGCTAGTAGTTTGACTCTAATTGACCTGAACAGGTTCCCTATTCTAAAGTTGCCTCCTCTTCACACTTTGTAAATACATTATAGCACACAACTACTGAGATGAACCTCAACAGTACATGAACAAAGTAGGCACACGTTGAAATATCTGTTTTATTAATGAACCTGTCAAGTTTCTCCAAGGCTGAGAACATATGCAGCCTGTACTTTCTAATCAAAACAGATTTTGAACAGATGTTATGTATTTGTGATCATACTGTGTGACCTGCTTGTATGTACTTACACACTAGGTGTACTGTTCTCTCTCTGTGTTGTACTGTCTCAGTGTGAACATAGATTAAACAGCCAGCCAAACTCTTTTGAGAGCCAGGGAATGAGCAGCCATGCTCCTTTATTGACTTATTTGCAGTCCACTGACATTCAAACGGAGTATTAATGATGGTACTTTAAGCATTATTTGATCCTAATACTTTTACCTAAGTAGATTTCAATACCAGACTTGTTCTTGTTACAGTATTTCTACACTGTGGTATCACTTCTTTTAATCAAGTATAACATCCCCCCCACATCTATAAACTAATAGGACCTGAAACATGAAACATATGATTAAGTAGAGCTAAAAAACAGTTCAATCAGAAAGCTAAACGTAGAGATTAGTAGCATGTTTATGTGTGGCTCTGTCATTTGAACCCTTTGGTGAACATGTGCAACATGGGTCCGTGTACGACGTGTGTGTTTCTCTTTTAACACAAGAAACAAATCCCCAAAAATCCCATAAAGACTTTCAACAAAAACTGAAAAAAGGAACACAAAAGCCTTTTTTCTGATTTTGTTGTTTGAGTCCAGAAACCATATCAGCAAAATCAAATTCAAGAAAGGTCCGATTTTAGATATTTAATATTGGTTTATTGGTTTTCTGTATGGAGGTAGAATTAAATATACAAAATAAAAGCCAAGAGCATTGAATATCTATGCTGTAACATTGCAATCTCCCAACCTGCCAACAAAAACAGATATGTGTTCAAAGAAATGAATAAATAACATAATGCGACCTCTGTGCAAAGCTTTAGTGACCTACAGCTCAATGAGACTACATGAACCTATGCCCCTACATGAGCTAAGTCTTGTGTATCTCCTAATACGTTAAGGTGGTCGGGCGGTGGAACTCTCACTCTCTCTCCTTCTTTCCATTCCCCAGGTATAATAAGACGCAAAGACCCCAGGCTAGCTGGCCGCTCCCTTGCTAACTTATCAACCTCCCTGTTTCCTCTATCGGGTTTCCTAACCCTCACTTTCTCTCTAAGAAAACCTTGTTCCTTATCTCTTAGCTTGTATCCCTTTTTCAGTTCCCCCTTCCTTTCTCCGTTTCTGTATCACTCCAGTGACCGGATTCTAGGGTTTGATAGAGGTCTCTTATGTACAACTACGTTAGGAAAAGAGGTATTCTTTACCAGGCTACTTTCAGGTTCTTTTATTAGCTCGGTACATTTAGCTTCCGGTGCGTCCAGCACTTTAAAATCCCCCACGGGGTGCTTCACTCCCGCTTGCACTGTTTCTAAGGATCCTACTTATCCTACACTGCAAGATAAGAAAGACAAATAATGGCCCTGCCACAGACTGCACTAGCGAATACATTCGGGGGGCTGGTAACCCTGGTCCAGGGACGGGGTTTGTGATCTCATCTAGTGGGGAAAGCCCTACTGGGTGCCAATATGGCCAAGCAAGGATACCTTCGTGAAGAGAGACTGGAGCCTTTGGAGTGGGGACCTTATGTTCCCGGTGAATGTGTAATTGGTAGAGTTGTTAATGCCATGGTAAGATGGCACGGCCCAAACCATGAGAAGCCGGCACGGCTCCCTAATGGGCCGTCTTTGAATCCTCCACAGGATTGCCTCGTCTCGGAAAGAGAGGGAGGCAAAGATGAACTGTGCAGAGACTGCTCTTTGGAACACCACCACTAGTGTGCCCTTGAGTAAGGCACTTAGCCCTTAGTTACTCCAGGGAGAATGTCCCTGTAATTGGTCATTGTAAGTCGCTTTGGATAAAAGCATCAGCTAAATGTAATGTAATGTAATGATAGTTGGCACTTGGCCACCTCAGGATAAGGCAGCAATATCTAGCTGTCATTGCACGTGGGATGGGGAGAAATGAAGGACCTTCGAGTCCCATCTGGGACTTTTTCTGTTCAGAGCAGTTTTGTCTGCTAGTTCAATATAGGATCCAATGCATTCTGTTTTTGGTCAAATGAAGAAGACATTTGTGAATGATTTACGGCTAAAAATGTTCTATGCTTTCAATAAAGCTAAGTGGGGACTTTTGGCTTTTCTTATTATTCTAGCTGTCGCGATAGTTTTAGGTGTTTTGTTCAGATTTGGACTGCTTCAACCAGCACTACTGTACATCACAACATTATGTTTGTTCCTGATCAAATTCACCTTTAAGATGATTTGGCTGGCCCTTAAACTACTAAGGCTAATCTTAAAATGTACATGTTTCTTTTTGGGTCATGGGTTAACAAAACAAGAGAGTTAAACAAAGGAAGACATTTAGGGAGAGAATCCTGTTGTTCAGGGGAAATGGAGAGGTTGGCTTCGGTAGATCAACATGATTTCTCCTCTCCCAACTTTGCTAAAAACCTTTATCCATAAAAGCTGCTTAAGAAAACAATTATAAAGAACATTTTCAAAACTGCTTAGAGGGAGATTTCTCCTCTTTTGCCTCTCCTCCTTGCTGCAGGCTAAGCACCGGATGTTGATGTGGTTTGACATGCAGCTCTGAGATAGAGATCAGCACCCCCGCCCTTACATACTCTCACTACTCTCTGGACCTGAGACAGTGACAGCACGTAATGGAGAGACCGAACGTTACCTCTGAGAATGCTTCATCCCAGTCAATACAAGAGATCCTGATTGGAATCATTTTGACTATTTTTTAATTTAGTTTTGATTACCCCAAAGTCATTAAAGAATGGGGGATTTGTGACTTTGATCTTAGCTATCCCCATTTTACTTATTAGAAACTGGCTAAATGGCCTTATCAATCGGCCAACGCTGAGTTGTTTATTGATTTATCCATTTTGAGCAGAAAGGAGAGTTCAGTTGTGTTATTAGTTTCTTCCTATCAGGGAGCAGTTCAATAAGTAGAATAATGTTAGAAGGTTTTTAACTGCTAAAAGTCATTAGAATAGGTTTGCTCACTTTGGAGATTTTGACCAACTTCCTTTTGTAGTATCTGGTGTTTATCCAACTCCTGGTTGGTAGTAATGAATTTAAAACCAAGTAGATGTAACAATATTTTAAGAAAATGTGTGATATTTACTATAGCAATGTTTCAGTCCCTTTATAGACGTTCTGTTGAGTGGTTGGTTGGTGATGGACGCTTATATCAGAGAGAAGATTATCTGATCATTTGTTGCCAGCATCTAGGAGGGGTCTCTCACTGAGACTCCGCGGGGATAACAGGGAACCACCTCGCTGGTATGTTACAGAACATTTAGAAGACTATTTTGACATTAGTCCTAGGGAGCTTGGGGAAGGGTCTACCTGTCCTCCTCCGGCTAAGAAGTCTAGAACTTCTGTGCCACCAAACTAATCTTTTACAGCAGCTGACCAGACGAGGGCTCCAGAAATGCTGTGGACCTGACCTGCGACATTGTGCCGTTAAAAGTGCAGAGTATCTTGATTTATTTTTAACATCATGTTACTATACATTTTTGACTACTTATGATAATGCTGTTAAGCCATTTAGCTTTGTGTTGTTTAAACCCACTTATATACTCAGTGGTGCATATCTATGTTTTCTGATATACATGATTGTTAATCATTATATTTTTTATTTTTGTGTGACATTATGATAATATTCAATTGTTTCGAGATAAGTTTGCTTTTTAAACTTTGACAAGAATTTGCTTTTGACTTTTATGTATTACTTTGAAATCAAATTTTGATTACATTTGTCTTCTGCTTGACTATTTCAGGTAAGCGTTTTCAAGCAGTCAAACACCATGCTGGGCCTGACACATAGTAAACACGTTTATTAAGAGGTGCAGATGGTGAAGGTAAAGAAGTAGTGTGTCACCCTCCCCAGTGATGGTAGCAGAGAGGGGGCCGCCAGCCTGAGGGGCCAGGCGGTGGACGGAGGATTTGACTGCCCTATAAGGGTACCTGATGGTCCTTGCACTAATAAATGTGTATTGTCCTTAACCCTAATCAGCGCCATCCAATCCTGCCAGTATGCCACGGCCAAGAGAGGGTGTTGACAGTTCTGCTGTTTAAGTGGCCGTGTCAGACCTGACCTCTACCTCACCTACCTCCATTAAGCTTACCATTGATACAAAGATGCTAAATTGGCTGTAAATAGAAAGGATGCATGTTTCCATCATGTCTTTTCAGACGTGTGAAACCAGGCATGTGAGAATAGATAGAACATTCTGAACTTTTGACCTATGCGCACTACGCATTCTAGATGGGGCAATAAAAGTGTAAAAGTTCCAGCCACAATTCTGAGAAGGCGCTTGTGGTTTTGACACCTTGAGAGCGGTTACAGCGGGTATGAAGACAATGAAGCACAGGATGCAGGCGGCCTACGCAAAGGACTTGAACCAACTTCCTGGGCCAGCGAATCGTAGAGACAAGCTGTCCTTATTGTCTCTGTTAATAAATGAAGTCTCTGTTAATGAATTAAAGTATAAAGTTTGCATATTTGAAATGAAATGTTTAAAGAAAAAACTTGATTCTAAACATGACATTGACAATGTGTTCTGCTTTCATGAAACATGTTCATATTCCTTCTTGTTAAAATTGCATATCATTACTATAAGTCTTTATTTGTTTTAATTTTAACTTTACATTTGTAATTGTTCATTAAGTAAAAGTTGAACGTGACCTCCTTCTCCCTCAAAGATAGAAAAGGGGAAACCACCTGATGCAGTGAGGGAGGAGGCAAGAGACCTGGGACGTGCACAGACATTTGGAGGGGCTATTGCTCTAAACTGGAAAAAGGGCCTCCCCCCGATAAAAAACACAAGACCTTTTGAAAATTGTAACTTGTTTTTAATGTAAAAGAAACCAAACAATTATTACATCAACTAAATTGAACAGTAATTCACATCTCATAACAAAATAAGCTAAGGCGACTACTTGCATTCGGTAACTTGATTTTAAAAATGAAAACCAGGGACATTTTTTCTTTTGCGGTCCATATCTCATCAAAAATATCTAATGTTAGTAACTATTAAAGACAAAATGGGGACAATTCTGTTCTAATGTAGTTTGACCATTGTAACTGCTGTGCAGACATACATACTGATAAAATAGGGCCTCTAACTAATTACCTTAAATAAACTCACTAATTAATGAAACCAGTTCAATACGCATTATTCTTATTCTTATCATTCTTTATGAGCGCAGTAACGGTAATTACTTATTTATTTAGTATTCCATAACTTAATAACAGAGATGGTCAAACTAAAGTGGTAGAGATGGCAGAAATCCTACAATGAAGCGGGACAGTGAACTGTTCACCCGTTAGTGATGGGAATTATGGCTCTTTGAAGGGAGCCGGATCTTATGGCTCCGTTCCTTTCAAAGAGCCGTTCAAAAGAGCCGTTCAAAAGAGCCGTTTTTTCAAAGGGGGCGGGGTTACTAGGTTTATCTGCGAAATAATCACCAGGATAATGATTGACTGTATTGCCAGACCTAATGTCAAAAATCTGCATTGTAAACATGACACAAGGTGGCGCCATATCCATGTCATTCATGTCAGTGAATGTACTTTGAATTGACCCTCTGTATGTGTTAAGTAAATAAAGTTGCCTTGCCTTGAATGAAATTCACGCAACTCTTAATATTAGATACCGTGTTTTTAAGTGGCGATGGAGATTATTTGTTGACCCTGCTTTAAAGGATATTTTGCCTTTACAAATGGTGCGCTTTATCACTGCCTGGGTTTTGGTTGAAGTGCATCCAAATGCTGCTGCGCTTTCAAGTTTGGCTCATTTTCCATCCGAAAAACACGTTGTCTACCTGTCCTGTACCACTTGTTATGACTTCTCTCTCTCGCGTATTCCCTTAAGACCCACCCCACCTCACTCCTCGTGCTGA